>JAWPHD010011844.1:0-80290 GCA_037043455.1 Cyrtodaria siliqua
GAAGTATATACTGGATGTGAATTCACCCCCACCCCTCCCCTCTCCAACTAAGAGTTTGTTTGGACGATGCTGGCGGCCCATCTGATTATTGTAGAAGTATATACTGGATGTGAATTCAACCCCACCCCACCCCTCCAACTAAGAGTTTGTTTTGACGATGCTGGCGGCCTATCTGATTATTGTAGAAGTATATACTGGATGTGAATTCACCCCAACCCCACCCCTCCAACTAAGAGTTTGTTTGGACGATGCTGGCGGCCTATCTGATTATTGTAGAAGTATATACTGGATGTGAATTCACCCCCACCCCACCCCTCCAACTAAGTGTTTGTTTGGACGATGCTGGCGGCCTATCTGATTATTGTAGAAGTATATACTGGATGTGAATTCACCCCCACCCCTCTCATCTCCAACTAAGTGTTTGTTTGGACGATGATGGCGGCCTATCTGATTATTGTAGAAGTATATACTGCATGTGAATTCACCCCCACCCCACCCCTCCAACTAAGTGTTTGTTTGGACGATGCTGGCGGCCTATCTGATTATTGTAGAAGTATATACTGGATGTGAATTCACCCCCACCCCTCCCATCTCCAACTAAGTGTTTGTTTGGACGATGCTGGCGGCCTATCTGATTATTGTAGAAGTATATACTGGATGTGAATTCACCCCCACCCCTCCCATCTCCAACTAAATGTTTGTTTGGACGATGCTGGTGGCCTATCTGATTATTGTAGAAGTATATACTGGATTTGAATTCACCCCACCCCACCCCTCCAACTAAGAGTTTGTTTTGACGATGCTGGCGGCCTATCTGATTATTGTAGAAGTATATACTGGATGTGAATTCACCCCCACCCCACCCCTCCAACTAAGAGTTTGTTTGGACGATGCTGGTGGCCTATCTGATTATTGTAGAAGTATATACTGGATGTGAATTCACCCCCACCCCACCCCTCCAACTAAGAGTTTGTTTTGACGATGCTGGCGGCCTATCTGATTACTGTAGAAGTATATACTGGATGTGAATTCACCCCCACCCCACCCCTCCAACTAAGAGTTTGTTATGACGATGCTGGCGGCCTATCTAATTGTTGTAGAAGTATATACTGGATGTGAATTCACCCCAACCCCACCCCTCCAACTAAGAGTTTGTTTGGACGATGCTGGCGGCCTATCTGATTATTGTAGAAGTATATACTGGATGTGAATTCACCCCCACCCCACCCCTCCAACTAAGTGTTTGTTTGGACGATGCTGGCGGCCTATCTGATTATTGTAGAAGTATATACTGGATGTGAATTCACCCCCACCCCTCCCATCTCCAACTAAGTGTTTGTTTAGACGATGATGGCGGCCTATCTGATTATTGTAGAAGTATATACTGGATGTGAATTCACCCCCACCCCTCCCATCTCCAACTAAGTGTTTGTTTGGACGATGCTGGCGGCCTATCTGATTATTGTAGAAGTACATACTGGATGTGAATTCACCCCCACCCCACCCCTCCAACTAAGAGTTTGTTTGGACGATGCTGGCGGCCTATCTGATTATTGTAGAAGTATATACTGGATGTGGATTCACAACTGGCAACTGAATTACTCATTAAAACAAGGAATGTATCCCTCTTTTCTTAAAAATGCAGTTTTGGCCTAAAATACATCAACTCGATGTAAAATACCTAATATTTTCCCAGTCAATATTTCCTATATAGACTCCTTACTCCTTACCCCCACCCCGCACTCCCACCCCGCACTCCTCCCCCACCCCACCCCACCCTACCCACCAACAATTTCATACAAAATAACATAAAAGCTTTTACAGATAGCAGCCTTTGATTCTCCATAATAGTTAAATTACCTCCCTTTGAAGTGTTCATATCATCCATAACAGATTATTATCTTCCAATTTTGAAACTGTCTAATGAAATATATTGCTTACCAATATTACAAACGGTTTAAAAAAAGTCTTTTATTCTCCCTATGGAAATAGCAGCACTACCAGTGGGTCGTCTTTTTTTTGCTCAGTATATAAATGTTTTAACATCCGACTGTACTTGCATTACCCTCTCAGCTGTATAGCTTATAATTACATTCATCGTTTCTTCCGTGTAGCGTAGAATTACAGCCATCGTGCAGTCCTGCCCTGTAGCTTATAATTACATGATCGTTTTTTCCGTGTAGCTTATAATTACATGTATCGTTCCTGCTATGTAGTTTATAATTGCATGCATCGTTCCTTCCGTGTAGCTTATAATTACATGCATCGCTCCTTCCCTGTAGCTTATAATTACATGCATCGTTCCTTTCATGCAGTATATAATTGCATGCATTGTTCCTTCCCTGTAGCTTATACTTACATGCATCGTTCCTTCCATGTAGTTTATAATTACATGCATCGCTCATTCCCTGTAGCTTATAATTACATGCATCGATCCTTTCATGCAGTATATAATTACATGCATCGTTCCTTCCGTGTAGCTTATAATTACATGCATCGTTCCTTCCATGTAGTTTATAATTACATGCATCGCTCCTTCCCTGTAGCTTATAATTACATGCATCGTTCCTTCCATGTAGTTTATAATTACATGCATCGCTCCTTCCATGTAGCTTATAATTACATGCATCGTTCCTTCCATGTAGTTTATACTTACATGCTTCGCTCCTTCCGTGTAGCTTATAATTACATGCATCGTTCCTGCCATGTAGTTTATAATTACATGCATCGTTCCTTCCGTGTAGCTTATAATTACATGGATCGTTCATGCCATGTAGTTTATACTTACATGCATCTCTCCTTCCGTGTAGCTTATAATTACATGCATCGTTCCTGCCATTTAGTTTATACTTACATGCATCTTTCCTTCTGTGTAGCTTATAATTACATGATCGTTCCGTCCGTATAGCTTATAATGACAAGTGTCAAATCAGCGGTGGTCGGTTTAATGCGCGGACTGAATATGCAATTAACACCTAAGGACAGAATTAGTTCCTTCAGTGACATAACAAAATGTGCAATAGCAGCACTATATGTCTTGTTTTTTTAATTGGTTAACTTAATTGAAAAATCAAGTGAGAGGAACTAGCGAATCCTTCTGTGTGATATCACTATAGAAGCTGCTGCCGTGTGGGCTGATTATAATTTAAGAGCTAAGAAGACTTTGTCTTTGCATTAAGGAATATTATATCAGAGACATATTATACCACTTAAATTACTGATCATACATTTTTCCTGGGTAGAGCGAGTACTGTACACCTCCCGCCATGCATAAGAATCGACACTTACAAGTCGAGCTCCCAGCTGGATTCGAACCCGCAGCGGTGAGAGGCGAAGGTTTACAACGCAACGTCGTTAACCATTCTGCCACGGAGATGCGGGAAGGGGTCTGGAGCACAGGTAGCACTCGATCACTGAGTCCTTCAAGGTCCGCGCCTAAATATAACTACGTTAAAAATGGTCCTCCGTATTCTGCTACTCATGTAACCGTCTAATGCAGATACTACTTAATTCTTAATCCGAAGATGTTTCCATGCGCAACCAACGATATCAGGATAAAAAAAAGAGAAGTATTGTTTATGTGACTCATTATGTATATCGGGGATGTGGCTCAGTGGTAGAGGTTCGCTTTGCATGTGAAATGCCCCCGGTTTGATCCCCGGCATCTCCATATCTTTTAGAGAAAAAAAACAACCTTTTTACAAACGAAAAACATTATATAGGCCTAATGTGCTTCAGTTTCATAAATTATAAAGCATGCACCTCTATGTAATACATGGATCCGCATGTTTCCACTAACTTAATGGAGGAAGGGGACTGAAGTTCTAATATTTTCCCCCACATATTATGACAAAGGTGGGCTCACGCCGAATGTGTCCTCGCATGATCCGCGGCGGGATAGCTTCTATTCAGTTGGATTTCGTTTTCTTACGTTAAAAGGGACAGGCCGAAGATATAACAACTAATGTTAGTAGCATTTTAAAAGAAATTGTTACAATATTCTCAAACAGGTAAAATATGCATGCATGTGTAGCGCATTAACTTAAATAAGAAGAAGCGCGAGACTTTGAAACATGTCGAATCATAATACACATACTTCACCCATTTAGATTTATCTTGACTTCAGTTTTGCGTGTTAATAAAATATGGATATATGGTAAATATATTAATATATCAGAACATAAATCATTGACAATTGTTTGAAATTGAAAGATAAAATTTCACAAGCTTATATATCTTTTAGAGTGTATGGGAGCTCAAGCTGGCTCTGTCCTAACTGTGGTTAAACTGGTCCCCTGTTATCACGGTATTCCCATTATCTCACGTTAAGGCAGAGAACAGGTACCAGTTCGGTGGTTAGGGAATATATTCCGCAATTCACGGATATACTGGGCCCCAGATGTGGCTCTGTGGTAACTCTAACGTTCGCTACATCGTAAAAGACCGTGGGTTCGATCCCCGGCATCTCCATCTATTACTTTTAGCTACTTTCTGGATCTACCCACGACCAGCAGACGTTTGACTGTTTGACTGTTCATAAAAGTGTGTTATGCAATTATCTATATGGACAAATACCAATAAGAAGACATGCAATTCACATATATACGGGGTGCATATTATTTTCAGTTAACTGCACCTATACAGGGTGCATGCTATGTACAATTAAATGGAAATGAAAAATCCTGTCATCATATCTCAAACCGAGATATAATAATATGAGTGGAGAAAAGGGCCTCTTTCAGTATAGACAAGCAAGATGTTGTTCAAAGAGATGTTGGATTACATGTGGGACTATCAGTCACGAACGTCTGCATTGCACCAACAAACGCACGAACAGTGGGCCTAACAGATCAAGTTATCTGTCAGATTTACGGCGACGCCAACGTATTTTCGCTTTGTTAATTGGGGAAGGGGACTTAATTTCTGTACATTATCGCAGGTAGCACCCGCTGACTGTGTCTTTCAGGATCCGCGCCTGAATAACTACGGCTAACGTGGTCCCTGGCTGTATACCGCTACTCATGTAACCGTTTAATGCAGGTACAGGGAACCAATTAATGTTAAAGGGAATATAGCGCTACAGCCAAATGACTTTTATTCTGAGAGTTCCGAAAAACTTGAAAAAGGATGAAACAATTATCAAAATCGCTTGATAAAAAAAGAATATATGATTCTTTGAATGTTCTATTGAAACGCCATTTTGAGAGCTATGACATCATAGTTCTAAATGACCATATATGGAATATTTATAAATATAATTATTTATTGATTTATACGAAGAAAATAACAGCAACTATATGAGTATACAGGTGCATACTTCATATGAAACTGAAGCACATTCATTACGAGTATTAACTTTCATACCCCATCCAACCCCATCTCCAAGAATCGAAAACGGGGTTGGTGGGGTATGAAATAAAACCTTAATTTCGGCTTATAAAGATTGCATATTGCAAAATAAAAATATTTAATAGGTAATTTTAAACATGTTATCGCCTTTTTTCCAGTAAAAAATGTTTTCAAACGTGTTTTATTGTCGAAATATCCGTTATACAATATATTGCTTTCCCATAGCTTACTAGTACTAGACAGGACCATAATAATGATGTTTTTCATTTATAAGAAGGGGGCGTCCGTGGCCGAGTGGTTAACGTCTCTGACTTGAAATCACTTGCCCGGAGGGGCACCTGGGGTCTTCCTCCACCAATGGAAGCTGGAAAGTCGCCATATGACCTTAGCTGTTGGTGCGACTATAAAATCCAATTCAGTCAATCATTTATAAAAAGGGGCTTTCTTTCTCTAAAAGAAATGGAGATGCCGGGGATCGAAGCCGGGGCCTTTCACATGCAAAGCGAACGCTCTACCACTGAGCCACATCCCCAGTATACCTTACACATGGGAACAAATCACCATATGTGTTCACATCTTATACAAGTTTCTTTTATGCTACACAAAGGCAACAGCTGTAGCAGTTGTTTTCTTTCTATTCGGGGGCGTCCGTGGCCGAGTGGTTAGAGTCTCTGACTTGCAATCACTTGCCCCTCACCGCTCAGGGGCCTAGGAATCTTTATGTGAGGAAGCTATCCAGCTGGCTTGCGGAACGTCGGTGGTTCTACCCAGATGCCCGCCCGTTCACGAAAATTACCCGGATGGGCACCTGGGGTCTTCCTCCACCAGTGGAAGCTGGAAAGTCGCCATATGACCTTAGCTGTTGGTGCGACTATAAAATCCAATTCAATTCTTTCTATTCGTCATAAACCCGGCATCGAGTACCGCCATATAACTACCACGTGATGGAGTTGATACAAACAAATACAAAAAAACAGAAAAAAACAAAACAAACAAAAAACAGGAGTCCACTGAGATCAGCCATAAGTTGACAAGGTAATGTTTTTTTGATTTGATTCTTTATTTTCCTTTCAGTTGGAGAACATTCAATATAATAATACATACAATTTATGAAAAAGAAGAATACTTAAGTGAAATAATGCATTAAATGGGATTTTTCATTCATTTGAAGTGATTTACTTTGCAATAAATGAAATTTATTAACATGACTTATGACGTCCTAGTTCTAAAGATGGCGGCTCCCATAACTGTTTTAGTATACTTACTCCCTGGTAAAAATCTTTAAATGGTCATATCGTCTTTGTTTATCATCCGATTTTCATAATTCTTTCACCTTTCTCCAAGTTTTTCAGAACTCTCAATAGTAAAAATGCTTGGCTTTAGCGCTACATTCCCTTTAATTCTTCTTAATCCTAAGCTTTTGCTATGTGCAACCAGCAATATAAGGATAAAATAGTATTGTGTATGTGACTTATTATGTATATCGGGGATGTGGCTCAGTGTTAGAGCGTTCGCTCTCCGGCATCTCCATTCTTTTTAGACGCTATGATAAAATAAGGCTCTTTGTTATGAAATGTATAAGGCCTTTTTCAACCGCGTATCAATCACAATGTTTGGTTTGAAAAAATTGACGAGTTTTGTTTTGTTATATCATAAATATCGATTCCTATTGTGTTCACAGTGCATACACTTAAATAAAACTGTACTTCGTTCACAAAACAAGACGTTAGCAAATGCAAATTGATAAAAATCAAAAATCACTTTAAGTGACAGTGTGGACAAGCTGATTTGCTTCGTTTTCGCTTCTTTTTGGCATTATAAATAAAACCGATATAACGCTAAACTTTGTCGTTATCTATTCATAGATGCAATAACTTCCATGGATCTTCATCCATGAAAATACTTTTAAAGAGTTGCATGTATTCCATTCCAATGCTTGCGATTTCATTCAGTTGCCCGTACGATTTTATTCTGCTCCGTAAACATCCCGGACACATAAAGATCCTGGAAACATTGCCGCATTCTACACTGAGTAGACTGATCTACGAAAACGTCAAATTCAGAGACGAAACAGTAACATTTGAACGTTGCAAAATATGTGATTATACCATTCAAGTATTTTAGACGAGTTCTCTAGGAATTCAAGTTGTAAAGCAAGCTTATCGCCAATTTCATGATTCACAGTCTGTTAACCATAGACAAATACAAAACCCATATAAGGATCAGCTGCCTTCGGCAGATGAATAATATGAATTAATGCTAAAGATGTATACAAAGCTACCCGAGTCGTCGATTTTAGCAGACCAAATTGTCTCATTAACAATAATTAAATCGGACGGACTATTTAATGGTTGAATGGTGTTTTACGTCATTTTCAGGACGGCTCGTGGAACCTATTAGTTCATATGCAACTGATTCGGCTGCCAAAGCCAGCTGACTCTTATATGGCTTTAGAATATGTCTATGGTTAACAGACTGTGAATCAGGTAGCCGACAATAAGCATGCATTACAACTTCAATTCCTAGGGAGCCCGTCTAAATAAACTTGAATGGTATCAACACATATTTTTCAATGTTCAAAGCTTGCCGTTTTCGTAGAGCAGTATACTAAAGTGTAGAATGCGGCAATATTTCCTGCGTCCGGGATTTTTTACGGGGCATAATGAAACCGTAATTGAAACTGAATGAAACCGCAAATATTGGAATGGAATAAGTACAAATCTGTATTTTAATGGAATAATACCTTTTTATGGAATAATACCATTTATAATGCGGTATTCTATTTTATACGGGGCATAATGAAACCGTAAGAACCGCAAGTATTGGAATGGAATAAGTGCAAATCTGTATTTTAATGGAATAATACCATTTTATGGAATAATACCCATTTATAATGCGGTATTCTCGTAAATACCGCCGTGTTAATCACTAATCGATGGGTTTATTCGCTGCCTATATGGTTTTCATAATTACACATGCAATAGTAAGGAAACAATGAACAGTTTCTTTGAGTTTTTCACTTTGATAACGCAATCTTATAATTACACATGGTAGCAGTGAGACGTTTATCTATGTTGTAATGCACACGCTAACGCACACGCATCCCTTACATGTGAACACCTATATTTCTGTGCTGATGTGTACTTCTAGCACGTCGTGCTCCAAAGTTGAATTGTAATCAGTATGTAAGGCAAATCAAGGTATTTGAACAGAGAGAAGCGAGGTCGCCCACCTTGATTCAAAATGTTTGGTAGGAACAACCGATGGTAAACTGAATGTGTCTGGTAAGAAAAAAAACGGTCGTGGCGTGTTTACGTCAACATTTTTTTTTTTTCAATATTGTTTTAACACCCGTGACTTGATATGTTATTATGTTAAACTTCGTTTCCAGACCCTACCCAGATATATGCTATTTCCTCTCGGCAGCTACTTTACGCTTGCGTAAAAATTTGCTTGTTATATTTGTAATGACATAATATTTCACAACTGTTTACAAACGGGCTGGTTCATGCTATAATAAAAAGTGTTAAACGTGTTTATGCACCCCACTCTCTCTCTCACACACACACAGACGCCCCACCTCCCCCCACCCCCACTCACCACCCATTCCTGTAACCGTTTTGTTCGAACAATAACTCTCCCGAAATAAGTGGTATTTCGTCGGGACAAGTTATCTTTCTTCAATAAAAGCTGTGTCGCTAATGTTCGGTTCATTTTCACCACTTGTGAACGCAATGATGCTTTGGGTTCTGTCTCTAAATCACATCAAAAGGAAAATAGAGGGGAAAACCCTTAACGTTAGCAACATTTAGATCAAGCATATGTTTTAATATATTCATACAGTAACAGTACTGCATGTTCCATACTTTAAAATTGTATATTATTCTTTCTTTCTTCTCTTTTTTAGAGGAAAAATATAATAATTGAGTTATTTCACCTATTCCCACCATTACCTTGTCGACTTATGGCTGATCTCAGTGGCCTCCTGTTTTCGTTTGTTTTGTTTTGTTTGTTATAGTACTGCTTTTTTTTATTTTGTTTCTATCTCCGTTCTTAACGGGGTAGTTATATGGCGGTACTCAATTCCGGGTTTATGACGAATAGGAAAGAAAAGTCTGCTACAGCTGTTGCCATGTTTACCATAAAAGAAGCATACGATATGAACAAATATGGTGATTTGTCCCCATATTTAAGGTATATTGGGGATGTGGCTCAGTGGTAGAGCGTTCGCTTTGCATGTGAAAGGCCCCGGGTTCGATCCCCGGCATCTCCATTTCTTTTAGAGAAAGAAAGCCCCTTCTTATAAATAAAAAACATCATCATTACGTGGTCTTAATTCAATTAAGCGATGGGAAAGCGTATATTAGCAATAGATTTTATAACGACTATTTCGACAATAAAACGCGTTCGAAAACATTTTTTACTGAAAAAAAACACGATAACATATTTAAAACTTCACATGTCTAGCCTAACGGGGGCTGATTAATGAACGGGAAGGGGATTTAATTTCTGTACATTATCGCAGGAAGCATCCGCTGGGTCCCTGGCTGTATTCCATTACTCATGTAACGTTAAAGCAGGGGACCGGTTATTGACAATCTTAAATGTGGATTATTCTAAAGCTGTTTCATCTTCATTATATTTAGTAAATTACAAAGTTTTATGGAAAACCCGTTTTTATAAATAAAAGTATTATGAATGTTTATGATATACATTGCACCTTAATGACACCTTCACATATACACGAACTATAACACTCCCGAAGAAGTATTTTTCTTTCTCCGATAAAACTTCACGGCGACGCCAACGCATACAATTTCCGATGTGGTTAATGGGGGAAGGGGACTTAATAACGTTGGTGAAAGTGGTCCCCGGTTTTATTCCGCTACTTGCAGAGATGTGGGACCAATGCCTTATCGGCTTGTGCAACGATATATAGATAAAGGAATACTAGATATGTCCCATATTATAATGTATATATTGCTGGCATGAGTGGCCGCCCTCCTGTTTTATTTATAGTACTGTATTTGAGTTTGTGTTTGTCCCTACCCATGTCCATCACGGAGTAGTTATATGGCGGTACTCAGTGCCGGGTTTACGACGAATAGCAAAAAAGCTCGCTACAGCTGTTGTCACGAGTATTAAAAAGCTCGCTACAGCTGTTTCCACGAATATCATAAATGAACAAATATGATTATTTAAGTAAACTGGGGATGTGGCTCAGTGGTAGAGCGTTCGCTTTGCATGTGAAAGGCCCCGGGTTCGATCCCCGGCATCTCCATTCCTTTTAGACACTATTTAAATAAAATGATTCATATGTTTCAAATGCACCAGGATAGTATTTTTTTTTTAGAATGGTTCAAGTTCATTATTCTTCATGAAATTGATACAATAATCTAAATTAGCAATGCAAATTAAAATAATGAAGTCTCTGATCTCTTTTAATGAAAAGACATTGTAGGGAATATGCATCTAATTCCATCACCATAGGCCTGCATTATAGCAATATTGAATAAACAGACCTGCTATGCACTCCTTTGAAAATAAAAGCCTCAATTATTGTTGAAAACAATACATGAAGTGCAAAAGTTTGCACATAATGCAGTCATCCGAGTCGTTTTTAACCGGTTACTATCTCTCGAACATAAACATCTCAAACGGTGTGACAGTATATTCTGCAAGGAGTTAAATACTACATGTTTTCCCCATGTTTTCCCCACAGAGACATGCAGTGCAGAAATATTTAATTAACCCAAAAGTTAGCCCAGTAAATTGAAATGACTTTTATTTAAAAACAAATGTGGTCACCAGCGGTGACATCCACGCCATTTTGAATGTACATTTACTGCTGCCGGCATGTTATGTTTCACTTCAGAAACAAACACTTCCTGCAGTACTTGGATGCATATTCTGCCCTGTATGCACTGTGAAGCTGATACATCTGTTGCCATGTTAAGATGAGAAAACAAGTTATATAAAAAGTTATTGGGGATGTGGCTCAGTGGTAGAGCGTTCGCTTTGCATGTGAAAGGCCCCGGGTTCGATCCCCGGCATCTCCATTCGTTTTAGAACCTATGATAAAATAAGGCTCTTTGTTATGAAATGTACAAGGCCTTTTTCAGACGAGTAGGGTGTTTTGTTAAATCACAAATATTTTGTTGTGGTAGCAGTTGTACATGTATACAATTAAATAAAACTGTACTTCGTTCACACAACAAGACGTTAGCATATCATTAGAACACCATATGAATTAATGCTAATGATTTATACAAAACTACCCGAGTCGTCGAGTTTAGTATTCCAAATTGTTTCATTAACAAAAATTAAATCGGACGGTTCATTTAGTGGTTGAATGGTGTTTTACGTCATTATCAGGACGGCTCGCGGTGCCTATTAGTTCATATGCTGCTGGTTTTATTTGTATTAGCATAATACTTCACAGTTGTTTACAAACGTGTATTTTGTGGTAGACTAGTTCACTGCTCATGCTCAAATATAACCGTTAGTTAAACGTGTTAATCACACACACACACACACACACACACCACTAAACCCGCCACCCCTCATGTTATCGTTTTATTCGAACAATAACTCTCCCAAAATAAGTAATATTTCGTTAGGACAAGTTATCTTTCTTCGATAAAAAGATATGTGCTGGACCGTCAAGATCGTTAGTGCTCAGTCCATTTTCACCACTAGTGTCATATCAAAAGAAAAATCGGAAAAAACATCTTAGCAACATTTAGATTAAATATATGTTTAACTTTTAATATATGCATACAGTAACGGTACTACATATTCCATCCTTTAAAACGTTTTTTTATTATTATTTATTTTTTTAAGAAAAAATATAATCAATGAGTTCCACTTATTTCACCTTTTCCCACTTGTCAACTTATGGCTGACTTCAGTCACATCTTTTTTCCTTTCTTTTTTTTATAGATCTAGTATTGTGCGTACGTGCGTGCGTGTGTGTGTGTGTGGGCCCTGTAATGTTCATCTATGTTGGTGCAATATAATCTTTTTATGTTTTTGCGCCGTACAAGCTAATTCAGATCAACGCAACTTAGAAAAATCCCCAGTTAAAAAACTAGCAATGCACCTTGTTGAGTGCAGTCTATATAATAACAAAACGAATCATCTCTACCGTTTATGATCATATATCTCAACCGAATACATAGACCATATACTGTTCATAAAAAGATATAATAATGCGGGTGGAGAAAATGACCTCTTTCAATATAACAGATCACACAAGATTGTGGATACTATTTGGGATTACTGCACCAATTACTGAACGCGCCGTTCGCAAGCGCACGAACAATAACTCTCCCACAGTATTACTTCCTTCTGGACGAGTTATCTTTCTTCGACAAACTCTAAATAAACACATGTAAAGTTATATATGACGGTCTATTTTTTTGTGGTGGAGGCAGACCACCCGAACCCCACTTTTCCTGAGTAGAGGGAATACTGTACACCTACCGCCATCCGTAAGAATTGACACTTCCTTTACTTACAAGTCGAGTTCCAAGTGGGATTCGAACCCGCAGCGGTGAGAGGCGAAGGTTCGTTAACCATTCGGCCACGGAGACGCTTTTATTTAATGCGGGAAGGGGTCTGGATCACAGGTAGCATCCGACCACTGAGTCCCTCAGGATCCGCGCCTAAATATAACTACGGTTAAAGTGGTCCCCTGTATTCCGCTACTCATGTAACTGTTAATGCAGATAATTCTTCTTAATTCTTAATCCGAAGCTGTTGCCATGTGCAACCAACGATATAAGGATAAAAAAAAAAGAAGTATTGTTTATGTGACTCATTATGTATATCGGGGATGTGGCTCAGTGGTACATGTTCGCTTTGCATGTGAAATGCTCCGGGCTCGATCCCCGGCATCTTCATATCTTGTAGAAAAAAAAACACGACCTTTTTACAAACGAAAAACATTATATAGGCCTAATGTGCTTCAGTTTCATTAATTATAAAGCATGCACCTCTATGTAATACATGGGCTCACGCCGAATGTGTCCTCGCAAGATCCGCGGCGGGATAGCTTCTATTCAGTTGGATTCCGCTTTTCTTACGTTAAAAGGGAGGCCTAATATATTACAACTAATGTTTGTAGCATTTTAAAAGAAGTGCTTTGCAATATTCTCAAACAGGTAAAATATGCATGCATGTGTAGCGCGTTAACTAAATACGAAGTAGCGTGAAACTTTGAAACATGTCGAATCATAATACACATACTTCACCCATTTAGATTTATCTTGACTTCAGTTTTGCGTGTTAATAATAATATGGGTATATTGTATATATCAGAACATAAATCATTGCCAATAGTTTGAAATTGAAAGATAAAGTTTCACAAGCTAACTGTCAGTCTTATATATCTTTAGAGTGTATGGGAGCTCAAGTTGCCTCTGTCCTAACTGTGGTTAAACTGGTCCCCTGTTGTCACGGTATTCCCATTATCTCACGTTGAGGCAGAGAACAGGTACCAGTTCGGTGGTTAGGGAATATATTCCGCAATTCACGAATATATTGGGCCCCAGATGTGGCTCAGTGGTAACTCTAACGTTCGCTACATCGTAAAAGACCGTGGGTTCGATCCCCGGCATCTCCATCTATTACTTTTAGCTACTTTCTGGATCTACCCACGACCAGCAGACGTTTGACTGTTCATAAAAGTGTGTTATGCAATTATCTATATGGACAAATACCAATAAGAAGACGAGCAATTCACATATATACGGGGTGCATATTATTTTCAGTTAACTGCACCTATACAGGGTGCATGCTATGTACAATTAAATGGAAATGAAAAATCCTGTCATCATATCTCAAACCGAGATATAATAATATGAGTGGAGAAAAGGGCCTCTTTCAGTATAGACAAGCAAGTTGTTTTAAAGAGATGTTGGATTACATGTGGGACTATCAGTCACGAACGTCTGCATTGCACCAACAAACGCACGAACAGTGGGCCTAACAGATCAAGTTATCTGTCAGATTTACGGCGACGCCAACGTATTTTCGCTTTGTTAATTGGGGAAGGGGACTTAATTTCTGTACATTATCGCAGGGAGCACCCGCTGACTGTGTCTTTCAGGATCCGCGCCTGAATAACTACGGTTAACGTGGTCCCTGGCTGTATACCGCTACTCATGTAACCGTTTAATGCAGGTACAGGGAACCAATTAATGTTAAAGGGAATATAGCGCTACAGCCAAATGACTTTTATTCTGAGAGTTCCGAAAAACTTGAAAAAGGATGAAACAATTATCAAAATCGCTTGATAAAAAAAGAATATATGATTCTTTGAATGTTCTATTGAAACGCCATTTTGAGAGCTATGACATCATAGTTCTAAATGACCATATATGGAATATTTATAAATATAATTATTTATTGATTTATACGAAGAAAATAACAGCAACTATATGAGTATACAGGTGCATACTTCATATGAAACTGAAGCACATTCTATAAGAGTATTAACTTTCATACCCCATCCAACCCCATCTCCAAGAAGCGAAAACGGGGTTGGTGGGGTATGAAATAAAACCTTAATTTCGGCTTATAAAGATTGCATATTGCAAAATAAAAAATATTTAATAGGTAATTTTAAACATGTTATCGCCTTTTTTCCAGTAAACAATGTTTTCAAACGTGTTTTATTGTCGAAATATCCGTTATACAATATATTGCTTTCCCATAGCTTACTAGTACTAGACAGGACCACGTAATAATGATGTTTTTCATTTATAAGAAGGGGGCGTCCGTGGCCGAGTGGTTAACGTCTCTGACTTTAAATCACTTGACCGGAGGGGCACCTGGGGTCTTCCTCCACCAATAGAAGCTGGAAAGTAGCTGTTGGTGCGACTATAAAATCCAATTCAGTCAATCATTTATAAGAAGGGGCTTTCTTTCTCTAAAAGAAATGGAGATGCCGGGGATCGAACCCGGGGCCTTTCACATGCAAAGCGAACGCTCTACCACTGAGCCACATCCCCAGTATACCTTACACATGGGAACAAATCACCATATGTGTTCACATCTTATACAAGTTTCTTTTATGCTACACAAAGGCAACAGCTGTAGCAGTTGTTTTCTTTCTATTCGGG
Organism: Cyrtodaria siliqua; assembly: GCA_037043455.1. Taxonomy (NCBI): domain Eukaryota; kingdom Metazoa; phylum Mollusca; class Bivalvia; order Adapedonta; family Hiatellidae; genus Cyrtodaria; species Cyrtodaria siliqua. Next base: position 15,477 of record JAWPHD010011844.1, read on the forward strand.
GGCGTCCGTGGCCGAGTTGTTAGAGTCTCTGACTTGCAATCACTTGCCCCTCACCGCTCAGGGGCCTAGGAATCTTTATGTGAGGAAGCTATCCAGCTGGCTTGCGGAACGTCGGTGGTTCTACCGAGATGCCCGCCCGTTCACGAAAATTACCCGGAGGGGCACCTGGGGTCTTCCTCCACCAGTGGAAGCTGGAAAGTCGCCATATGACCTTAGCTGTTGGTGCGACTATAAAATCCAATTCAATTCTTTCTATTCGTCATAAACCCGGCATCGAGTACCGCCATATAACTACCACGTGATGGAGTTGATACAAACAAATACAAACAAACAGAAAAAAACAAAACAAACAAAAAACAGGAGTCCACTGAGATCAGCCATAAGTTGACAAGGTAATGTTTTTTTGATTTGATTCTTTATTTTCCTTTCAGTTGGAGAATATTCAATATAATAATACATACAATTTATGAAAAAGAAGAATACTTAAGTGAAATAATGCATTAAATGGGATTTTTCATTCATTTAGAGTGATTTACTTTGCAATAAATGAAATTTATTAACATGACTTATGACGTCCTAGTTCTAAAGATGGCGGCTCCCATAACTGTTTTAGTATACTTACTCCCTGGTAAAAATCTTTAAATGGTCATATCTTCTTTGTTTATCATCCGATTTTCATAATTCTTTCACCTTTCTCCAAGTTTTTCAGAACTCTCAATAGTAAAAATGCTTGGCTGTAGCGCTACATTCCCTTTAATTCTTCTTAGTCCTAAGCTGTTGCTATGTGCAACCAGCAATATAAGGATAACATAGTATTGTGTATGTGACTTATTATGTATATCGGGGATGTGGCTCCGTGTTAGAGCGTTCGCTCCCCGGCATCTCCATTCTTTTTAGACGCTATGATAAAATAAGGCTCTTTGTTATGAAATGTATCAGGCCTTTTTCAATCGCGTATCAATCACAATGTTTGGTTTGAAAAAATTGACGAGTTTTGTTTTTTTATATCATAAATATCGATTCCTATTGTGTTCACAGTGCATACACTTAAATAAAACTGTACTTCGTTCACAAAACAAGACGTTAGCAAATGCAAATTGATAAAAATCAAAAATCACTTTAAGTGACAGTGTGGACAAGCTGATTTGCTTCGTTTTCGCTTCTTTTTGGCATTATAAATAAAACCGATATAACGCTAAACTTTGTCGTTATCTATTCATAGATGCAATAACTTCCATGGATCTTCATCCATGAAAATACTTTTAAAGAGTTGCATGTATTCCATTCCAATGCTTGCGATTTCATTCAGTTGCCCGTACGATTTTATTCTGCTCCGTAAACATCCCGGACACATAAAGATCCTGAAAACATTGCCGCATTCTACACTGAGTAGACTGATCTACGAAAACGTCAAATTCAGAGACGAAACAGTAACATTTGAACGTTGCAAAATATGTGATTATACCATTCAAGTATTTTAGACGAGTTCTCTAGGAATTCAAGTTGTAAAGCATGCGTATCGCCAATTTAATGATTCACAGTCTGTTAACCATAGACAAATACAAAACCCATATAAGGATCAGCTGCCTTCGGCAGATGAATAATATGAATTAATGCTAAAGATGTATACAAAGCTACCCGAGTCGTCGATTTTAGCAGACCAAATTGTCTCATTAACAATAATTAAATCGGACGGATTATTTAATGGTTGAATGGTGTTTTACGTCATTTTCAGGACGGCTCGTGGAACCTATTAGTTCATATGCAACTGATTCAGCTGCCAAAGCCAGCTGACTCTTATATGGCTTTAGAATATGTCTATGGTTAACAGACTGTGAATCAGGTAGCCGACAATAAGCATGCATTACAACTTCAATTCCTAGGGAGCCCGTCTAAATAAACTTGAATGGTATCAACACATATTTTTCAATGTTCAAAGCTTGCCGTTTTATTGGCTCAAATAACGTTTTCGTAGAGCAGTATACTAAAGTGTAGAATGCGGCAATATTTCCTCACGTCCGGGATTTTTTACGGGGCATAATGAAACCGTAATTGAAACTGAATAAAACCGCAAATATTGGAATGGAATAAGTGCAAATCTGTATTTTAATGGAATAATACCTTTTTATGGAATAATACCATTTATAATGCGGTATTCTATTTTATACGGGGCATAATGAAACCGTAAGAACCGCAAGTATTGGAATGGAATAAGTGCAAATCTGTATTTTAATGGAATAATACCATTTTATGGAATAATACCCATTTATAATGCGGTATTCTCGTAAATACCGCCGTGTTAATCACTAATCGATGGGTTTATTCGCTGCCTATATGGTTTTCATAATTACACATGCAGTAGTAAGGAAACAATGAACAGTTTCTTTGAGTTTTTCACTTTGATAACGCAATCTTATAATTACACATGGTAGCAGTGAGACGTTTATCTATGTTGTAATGCACACGCTAACGCACACGCATCCCTTACATGTGAACACCTATATTTCTGTGCTGATGTGTACTTCTAGCACGTCGTGCTCCAAAGTTGAATTGTAATCAGTATGTAAGGCAAATCAAGGTATTTGAACAGAGAGAAGCGAGGTCGCCCACCTTGATTCAAAATGTTTGGTAGGAACAACTGATGGTAAACTGAATGTGTCTGGTAAGAAAAAAAACGGTCGTGGCGTGTTTACGTCAACATTATTTTTTTCAATATTGTTTTAACACCCGTGACTTGATATGTTATTATGTTAAACTTCGTTTCCAGACCCTACCCATATATATGCTATTTCCTCTCGGCGGCTACTTTACGCTTGCGTAAAAATTTGCTTGTTATATTTGTAATGACATAATATTTCACAACTGTTTACAAACGGGCTGGTTCATGCTATAATAAAAAGTGTTAAACGTGTTTATGCACCCCACTCTCTCTCTCTCTCTCTCACACACACACAGACGCCCCACCTCCCCCCACCCCCACTCACCACCCATTCCTGTAACCGTTTTGTTCGAACAATAACTCTCCCGAAATAAGTGGTATTTCGTCGGGACAAGTTATCTTTCTTCAATAAAAGCTGTGTCGCTAATGTTCGGTTCATTTTCACCACTTGTGAACGCAATGATGCTTTGGGTTCTGTCTCTAAATCACATCAAAAGGAAAATAGAGGGGAAAACCCTTAACGTTAGCAACATTTAGATAAAGCATATGTTTTAATATATTCATACAGTAACAGTACTGCATGTTCCATACTTTAAAATTGTATATTATTCTTTCTTTCTTCTCTTTTTTAGAGGAAAAATATAATAATTGAGTTATTTCACCTATTCCCACCATTACCTTGTCGACTTATGGCTGATCTCAGTGGCCTCCTGTTTTCGTTTGTTTTGTTTTGTTTGTTATAGTACTGCTTTTTTTGTTTTGTTCCTATCTCCGTTCTTAACGGGGTAGTTATATGGCGGTACTCAATGCCGGGTTTATGACGAATAGGAAAGAAAAGTCTGCTACAGCTGTTGCCATGTTTACCATAAAAGAAGCATACGATATGAACAAATATGGTGATTTGTCCCCATATTTAAGGTATATTGGGGATGTGGCTCAGTGGTAGAGCGTTCGCTTTGCATGTGAAAGGCCCCGGGTTCGATCCCCGGCATCTCCATTACTTTTAGAGAAAGAAAGCCCCTTCTTATAAATAAAAAACATCATCATTACGTCCTGCCTTAATTCAATTAAGCGATGGGAAAGCGTATATTAGCAATAGATTTTATAACGACTATTTCGATAATAAAACGCGTTCGAAAACATTTTTTACTGAAAAAAAAACGATAACATATTTAAAACTTCACATGTCTAGCCTAAAGGGGGCTGATTAATGAACGGGAATGGGATTTAATTTCTGTACATTATCGCAGGAAGCATCCGCTGGGTCCCTAGCTGTATTCCATTATGCATGTAACGTTAAAGCAGGGGACCGGTTATTGACAATCTTAAATGTGGATTATTCTAAAGCTGTTTCATCTTCATTATATTTAGTAAATTACAAAGTTTTATGGAAAACCCGTTTTTATAAATAAAAGTATTATGAATGTTTATGATATACATTGCACCTTAATGACACCTTCACATATACACGAACTATAACACTCCCGAAGAAGTATTTTTCTTTCTCCGATAAAACTTCACGGCGACGCCAACGCATACAATTTCCGATGTGGTTAATGGGGGAAGGGGACTTGATAACGTTGGTGAAAGTGGTCCCCGGTTTTATTCCGCTACTTGCAGAGATGTGGGACCAATGCCTTATCGGCTTGTGCAACGATATATAGATAAAGGAATACTAGATATGTCCCATATTATAATGTATATATTGCTGGCATGAGTGGCCGCCCTCCTGTTTTATTTATAGTACTGTATTTGAGTTTGTATTTGTCCCTACCCCTGTCCATCACGGAGTAGTTATATGACGGTACTCAGTGCCGGGTTTACGACGAATAGCAAAAAAGCTCGCTACAACTGTTGTCATAAGTATTAAAAAGCTCGCTACAGCTGTTTCCACGAATATCATAAATGAACAAATATGATTTTTTTAAGTAAACTGGGGATGTGGCTCAGTGGTAGAGCGTTCGCTTTGCATGTGAAAGGCCCCGGGTTCGATCCCCGGCATCTCCATTCCTTTTAGACACTATTTAAATAAAATGATTCATATGTTTCAAATGCACCAGGATAGTATTTTTTTTTTAGAATGGTTCAAGTTCATTATTCTTCATGAAATTGATACAATAATCTAAATTAGCAATGCAAATCAAAATAATGAAGTCTCTGATCTCTTTTAATGAAAAGACATTGTAGGGAATATGCATCTAATTCCATCCTCATAGGCCTGCATTATAGCAATATTGAATAAACAGACCTGCTATGCACTCCTTTGAAAATAAAAGCCTCAATTATTGTTGAAAACAATACATGAAGTGCAAAAGTTTGCACATAATGCAGTCATCCGAGTCGTTTTTAACCGGTTACTATCTCTCGAACATAAACATCTCAAACGGTGTGACAGTATATTCTGCAAGGAGTTAAATACTACATGTTTTCCCCATGTTTTCCCCACAGAGACATGCAGTGCAGAAATATTTAATTAACCCAAAAGTTAGCCCAGTAAATTGAAATGACTTTTATTTAAAAACAAATGTGGTCACCAGCGGTGACATCCACGCCATTTTGAATGTACATTTACTGCTGCCGGCATGTTATGTTCCACTTCAGAAACAAACACTTCCTGCAGTACTTGGATGCATATTCTGCCCTGTATGCACTGTGAAGCTGCTACATCTGTTGCCATGTTAAGATGAGAAAACAAGTTATATAATAAGTTATTGGGGATGTGGCTCAGTGGTAGAGCGTTCGCTTTGCATGTGAAAGGCCCCGGGTTCGATCCCCGGCATCTCCATTCGTTTTAGAACCTATGATAAAATAAGGCTCTTTGTTATGAAATGTACAAGGCCTTTTTCAGACGAGTAGGGTGTTTTGTTAAATCACAAATAGTTTGTTGTGGTAGCAGTTGTACATGTATACAATTAAATAAAACTGTACTTCGTTCACACAACAAGACGTTAGCATATCATTAGAACACCATATGAATTAATGATAATGATTTATACAAAACTACCCGAGTCGTCGAGTTTAGGATTCCAAATTGTTTCATTAACAAAAATTAAATCGGACGGTTCATTTAGTGGTTGAATGGTGTTTTACGTCATTATCAGGACGGCTCGCGGTGCCTATTAGTTCATATGCAGCTGGTTTTATTTGTATTGGCATAATACTTCACAGTTGTTTACAAACGTGTATTTTGTGGTAGACTAGTTCACTGCTCATGCTCAAATATAACCGTTAGTTAAACGTGTTAATCACACACACACACACACACACACACACACACACACCACTAAACCCGCCACCCCTCATGTTATCGTTTTATTCGAACAATAACTCTCCCAAAAGAAGTAATATTTCGTTTGGACAAGTTATCTTTCTTTGATAAAAAGATATGTGCTGGACCGTCAAGATCGTTAGTGCTCAGTCCATTTTCACCACTAGTGTCATATCAAAAGAAAAATCGGAAAAAACATCTTAGCAACATTTAGATTAAATATATGTTTAACTTTTAATATATGCATACAGTAACGGTACTACATATTCCATCCTTTAAAACGTTTTTTATTATTATTTATTTTTTTAAGAAAAAATATAATCAATGAGTTCCACTTATTTCACCTTTTCCCACTTGTCAACTTATGGCTGACTTCAGTCACCTCTTTTTTCCTTTTTTTTTGTATAGATCTAGTATTGTGCGTACGTGCGTGCGTGCGTGTGTGTGTGTGTGGGCCCTGGAATGTTCATCTATGTTGGTGCAATATAATCTTTTTATGTTTTTGCGCCGTACAAGCTAATTCAGATCAATGCAACTTAGAAAAATCCCCAGTTAAAAAACTAGCAATGCACCTTGTTGAGTGCAGTCTATATAATAACAAAACGAATCATCTCTACCGTTTATGATCATATATCTCAACCGAATACATAGACCATATACTGTTCATAAAAAGATATAATAATGCGGGTGGAGAAAATGACCTCTTTCAATATAACAGATCACACAAGATTGTGGATACTATTTGGGATTACTGCACCAATTACTGAACGCGCCGTTCGCAAGCGCACGAACAATAACTCTCCCACAGTATTATTTCTTTCTGGACGAGTTATCTTTCTTCGACAAACTCTAAATAAACACATGTAAAGTTATATATGACGGTCTATTTTTTTGTGGTGGAGGCAGACCACCCGAACCCCACTTTTCCTGAGTAGAGGGAATACTGTACACCTACTGTCATCCGTAAGAATTGACACTTCCTTTACTTACAAGTCAAGTTCCCAGTGGGATTCGAACCCGCAGCGGTGAGAGGGGAAGGTTCGTTAACCTTTCGGCCACGGAGACGCTTTTATTTAATGCGGGAAGGGGTCTGGATCACAGGTAGCATCCGACCACTGAGTCCCTCAGGATCCGCGCCTAAATATAACTACGGTTAAAGTGGTCCCCTGTATTCCGCTACTCATGTAACTGTTAATGCAGATAATTCTTCTTCATTCTTAATCCGAAGCTGTTGCCATGTGCAACCAACGATATAAGGATAAACAAAAAAGAAGTATTGTTTATGTGACTCATTATGTATATCGGGGATGTGGCTCAGTGGTACATGTTCGCTTTGCATGTGAAATGCTCCGGGCTCGATCCCCGGCATCTTCATATTTTTTAGAGAAAACAAACACAACCTTTTTACAAACAAAAAACATTATATAGGCCTAATGTGCTTCAGTTTCATTAATTATAAAGCATGCACCTCTATGTGATACATGGATCCGCATGTTTCCACTGACTTAATGGAGGAAGGGGACTGAAGTTCTAATATTTTCCCCAAAGGTGGGCTCACGCCGAATGTGTCCTCGCAAGATCCGCGGCGGGATAGCTTCTATTCAGTTGGATTTCGTTTTCTTACGTTAAAAGGGATAGGCCGAAGATATAACAACTAATGTTTGTAGCATTTTAAAAGAAGTAGTTACAATATTCTCAAACAGGTAAAATATGCATGCATGTGTAGCGCGTTAACTAAATACGAAGTAGCGTGAGCTTTCGAAACATGTCGAACCATAATACATTTCTTCACCCATTTAGATTTTTCTTGACTTCAGTTTTGCGTGTTAATAATAATATGGGTATATTGTATATATCAGAACATAAATAGTTTGAAATTGAAGATAAAATTTCACAAGCTAATATATTTTTTAGAGTGTATGGGAGCTGAAGCTGGCTCTGTCCTAACTGTGGTTAAACTGGTCCCCTGTTGTCACGGTATTCCCATTATCTCACGTTAAGGCAGAGAACAGGTACCAGTTCGGTGGTTAGGGAATATATTCCGCAATTCACGAATATATAGGGCCCCAGATGTGGCTTAGTGGTAACTCTAACGTTCGCTACATAGTAAAAGACCGTGGGTTCGATCCCCGGCATCTCCATCTATTACTTTTAGCTACTTTCTGGATCCACCAGACCAGCAGACGTTTGACTTTTAATAAAAGTGTGTTATGCGATTATCTATATGGACAAAGACCAATAAGAAGACGAGCATTTCACATATATACGGGTTCATATTATTTTCAGTTAAATGCACCTATGCAGGGTGCATGCTATGTACAATTAAATGGAAATGAAAAATCCTGTCATCATACCTCAAACCGAGATATAATAATATGAGTGGAGAAAAGGGCCTCTTTCAGTATAGACAAGCAAGATGTTGTTCAAAGAGATGTTGGATTACATGTGGGACTCTCAGTCAAGAACGTCTGCATTGCATCAACAAACACACGAACAGTGGGCCTAACACTTTCAAAGAAGTGATCAAGTTATCTTTCTTGGACAAAACCTTTATATTGATTTTGTCAGATTTACGGCGACGCCAACGTATTTTCGCTTAGTTGATAAGGGGAAGGGGACTTAATTTCTGTACATTATCGCAGGGAGCACCCGCTGACTGTGTCTTTCAGGATCCGCGCCTGAATAACTACGGTTAAAGTGGTCCCCTGGCTGTATTCCGCTACTCATGTAACCGTTTAATGCAGGTACAGGGGACCAATTAATGTTAAAGGGAACATAGCGCTACAGCCAAATGTCTTTTATTCTGAGAGTTCCTAAAAACTTGAAAAAGGACGAACAAATTATCAAAATGGATAAACAAAGAATATATGATTCTTTGAAGGTTCTGTTGAAACGGATATGAAAGCCGCCATTTTGAGAGCTATGACATCATAGTTCTAAATGACCATATATAGAATAGTTATAAATATAATAATTTATTGATTTATATGAAGAAAATAACAGCAACTGTATACTTCATATAAAACTGAAGCACATTCATTACGAGTATTAACTTTCATACCCCATCCAACCCCATCTCCAAGAAGCGAAAACGGGGTTGGTTGGGGTATGAAATAAAATCTTAATTTCGACTTATACAGTTGTAAATATAATTTTAAACATGTTATCGCATTTTTTCAGTGAACAATGTTTTCAAACGTGTTTTATTGTCGAAATATCAGTTATACAATCTATTGCTAATATACGCTTTCCCATAGCTTAATTGAATTAATAATGATGTTTTTCATAAGAAGGGGCTTTTTTTCTTTAAAAGTAATGGAGATGCCGGGGATCGAACCCGGGGCCTTTCACATGCAAAGCGAACGCTCTACCACTGAGCCACATCCCCAATATACCTTACAAATGGGCACAAATCACCACGTGTCTTCATATCTTATACTTCTTACACAAAGGCAACAGCTGTAGCAGGCTTTTTTTCCCTATTCGTCATAAACCCGGCATTGAGTACCGCCATATAACTAACCCGTGATGGAGGAGATACAAACAAATACAAAAACAAAAATTGTACTATACAAAACAAAACAAAACATACAAAAACAGGAGGTCACTGAGATCAGCCATAAGTTGACAAGGTAATGTTTTTTTGATTTGATTCTTTATTTTCCTTCCAGTTGGAGAACATTCAATATAATAATACATACAATTTATGAAAAAGAAGAAAACTTAAGTGAAATAATGCATTACACGGGATTTTTCATTCATTTGAAGTGATTTACTTTGCATTAAATGAAATTTGTCAACATGATTTATATGGTTATTAAGAACTATGACGTCCTAGTTCTAAAGATCTCATAACCGCTTTAGAAAAATCTTCAAATGGTCATATTTTCTTTTAGTGGGGCAGATTGGTGTAAAAAGTGTGCATTAGTTGACAAAAGCACCAAACTTTGCACATAACTAGACAATACCATACTAAAAAGATTTGGCTATGGACCCACGTCAGATTTTTCAAAATGGCCGCCAAATATGTAATTATCAATAATTGAAGATTTAATGGTGTTTGACTTACATTACATAGAAGACTCTCGTGTAACATATATTGCTCAATAAGTAGCTAAAGTATGTCATGCAAAGCATGACACGTTTGTAACTGAGCTTATAGAGGACAACACCAAGTCATTTTTTAAACAGATAAACCAGAACACGTCTTTCCTTAGTGATCACCAACTTACAACATATTCTATTACTTGCTTTCTCCTCTCGCATATATATGTATCATATAAGGTTTGGATTAAGGTTCATCTGGTGTCTCACCAGCCCTTTCTAACTTTGGAAAGCTTATTTGGATTTTAAGCAGACTATACGAGCTCCTTTACAAAAGCAGAGCTCTGGTTACCTGGCTCAGCAGTCGGTTGCGATAGAAGAGAAACTAAACACGTTCAGTGGAACAGAGATGACAATGTGCATTGTATCAGACAAAGAGAGAAAGATGAAGGCAGATCTACATCAATTCACTAAGAGGTTGATACAGTGCGTGTGTTGCATGTGGCAGATTATGCCAAACAATACTTCACTAAACTTATGATATATCCAATAGGAAAGACGTTGTAGTACATGTTATACCAGTGGTACAGTAAATGCTGTTGGATGAGTTAGTTAGGTTATGAGTTAGTTTTAGGAGTTAGGAATCACTTTAGGTGCTTCGTTACACATTATATTGCCTAATCACTTACTAGATGTAATGAAATATCTTCATTTGCTGAAAGATGTAAAACCTGTGTTTGGAAAACCTGGAAATACTATGTTCAGGTTGCACAAGCTTTCCAATTCCAAAAGTTGTGCTACTTGGAAAATGTGTTTTCCTGATGTATGACAGAGAAAGTACAAAGAATTGTTGACATTCAATGGTTCCAAGATACAACAAGTCCATGTCACCAATTGTAGCAGCTCTTATCAAGCACACCTGCCGAGTTGTTTAACAGACTGGACATTTGTTGGAGATGAGGACTTTAGGTCCACCCCTGAAATACCAACATCCGGTGACTGGAGGGTGGAAGAGGGTATGTTGGGAGTCATTCTTGATAACACCGTCACTGGGAGCTTAGTTTTTACAAGGAATTTCTTAAATGTAGATGTCAAAGAGACTAGTGTGTGACAAACGATGTGTCAAAGCAGGAATGTTGTATACAGTCTTTTGAAAATGAGATCCTGTGACTATTGCACTCTTCAGATCATAGATCAGTAAGATTAGATTAAATTAAATGGTAGCTATTTATAATAGAGCTGGTACAGCGTGACTGGGGTGTGTATCAAGAGGTGTCTACGACATTGTATCAAAATGCTGACGAGTGTTTGATTGCTAGATAAATGTATATCGATAATGTTCAGATATCCATGATGAGATGATCGGTGCACAGTTTGTGAAATAGTAATGTCCTCGACAGATGATAGGTTAGAATCTGACACTGTCGCAGAGATTCTGGGTTCGTGTTCCGTTTGAGGAACGATTAAAGAAAAAGTCGTATTCAAAAGATAAGTATTTTTTGTATGATAGTGAAATTCTACAGTTTGGTAATGAAAGAGGGGTTGTGCTCGTCAGTCCACCTATACATGCAGGTTGAGTGAAGCTAAGATTGGTTTCCACAATTAAGCGTTATAATTGTGTTTTCACTGAAAAGAAAGATAACTCAGTCTTATTATGTTTTAATAAATGAGGGGCGGTCTTTCTTAGTAAGTGGTGGGCGTGGATGCCTGGTTTAATTGCTGGGACGACGGACGTCTCTCGGGCGTGGCTGCCTTTTTTTTGCACACATAATTGTCTGCATTGAATGCTTAGATGAAAAAAATTGAACGATTTCAAAAATTAATACTTAACGTAAGATGTTTAACAAAACAGGGCCCAGGTCCGGTTCCAAGACCTGACATTGACCCAAGACCAGGTCCGACCCCAAGATCGGACATTGACCCAAGACCAGGTCCGGCTCCAAGACCTGACATTGCCCCAAGACCAGGTCCGGCTCCAAGACCTGACATTGACCCAAGACCAGGTCCGCCTCCACGACCTGACATTGACTCAAGACCAGGTCCGGTGCGAAGACCAGACATTGACCCGAGACAACGACCTGTTCCTCAAGTAAGACTGCGGCAATGTCCGACTCAGACTCTGGTGCCGAGCAAGCACCAGAGCCACCAAGATGAAGATGTCGTCTGGCAGAGTTAGTGCGTGAAAACCATGAACTGTATAACCATTTCAGACAAAACTGCCGCGCATAATGCGCGAGTTTGGGATCAGCTCCAGCGAAAGAGATTAACCCAATGGATGTGGACGTTTGGCTATAAATGTTAGACATTTCATTGAAATAAATTAATCGATTAATTATAAATTTGGTTGGCGTTATTTCCTAAAAGTGAGTGTCATAAAATAGTCCATCAATCAAATAAATTAGTTTTGTCAGTCCTAAATATAAATACATTGAGACCAACCCCCGATATTTATCTCGCACCCGACCTCGGGATCGGCATCGGCATAGATCGAAAATGTCTAAAAATACCTGACATTGACCCAAGACCAGGTCCGACCCCAAGATCGGACATTGACCCAAGACCAGGTCCGGCTCCAAGACCTGACATTGCCCCAAGACCAGGTCCGGCTCCAAGACCTGACATTGACCCAAGACCAGGTCCGCCTCCACGACCTGACATTGACTCAAGACCAGGTCCGGTGCGAAGACCAGACATTGACCCGAGACAACGACCTGTTCCTCAAGTAAGACTGCGGCAATGTCCGACTCAGACTCTGGTGCCGAGCAAGCACCAGAGCCACCAAGATGAAGATGTCGTCTGGCAGAGTTAGTGCGTGAAAACCATGAACTGTATAACCATTTCAGACAAAACTGCCGCGCATAATGCGCGAGTTTGGGATCAGCTCCAGCGAAAGAGATTAACCCAATGGATGTGGACGTTTGGCTATAAATGTTAGACATTTCATTGAAATAAATTAATCGATTAATTATAAATTTGGTTGGCGTTATTTCCTAAAAGTGAGTGTCATAAAATAGTCCATCAATCAAATAAATTAGTTTTGTCAGTCCTAAATATAAATACATTGAGACCAACCCCCGATATTTATCTCGCACCCGACCTCGGGATCGGCATCGGCATAGACCGAAAATGTCTACTAGCCGTATGCCATGTGGCAGCGATTAGGTAATGGCTTATGGGTTACTATGTGAGCGTATTTGCACATAGGGTTAGGTATGTGTAGATGTTTTAAAGTAGTAAATGGTCAAAACTCGGGCATAGCTGCCTATTAAAACTGCTGGGAAAATAGATCTCTCGGGCGAATGCCCAGGTGCAATATGTTCGTGACGCATGTTTGTCAAATACGATAAAGAAATATTTAATTTTAAAATGGGATAAGTAATAATGTATTTATGATGTATGCTTGGGGATGGTGTATTTCAAATGCGAGAAACGTTGTAGAAACGGACAGTTTAAAGTGCGGCATATACACAATGAAACATATATTAAAATGTTTTGAACATACCTGGAATTATAGATTGTCTAAAATGACTGGTTATAATGTTATATGTATATATTTATGTATATATAGTGCCGATGTGGGTGGTTACACTGGTGGTAGTGACATCGTGGGTAGTGATGTGGCATAGTGAGAAATCAGAGGCGTAGCTAGACCTTTTTTGATGTGCAGGCTCGACTATTTCTAGTGGAGTCCGGCATGCTTCCCCGGACAATTTTGAAAACATAGGACTTCTCTGGTGAGTTTTGGCGTATATTTAGATATAAATTTAAGCAAAACCACATTTCAAAATTCAACAAATACATACACTATTATTTCACAGTTATATTTTTCAACCATGCTTGTGAAAATTATGTGTAGGCCCGGGCCTTTTGGCCTAATAGGTAGCTACGCTACTGGAAATAATACTAATAATAGTATTGCTATCATTTTAAAAATGTTAAATGCATATAATTGCAAGTAAGTTTGGTGTATGTAGTTTAATACACAATTCATGATAAATACTATTTGTTTCAGATATTTCCTTTCGATATTGCGTTCCAGAACAGGAGTGTTTTGGCAGAGATTCAGATTTCATATTAAGACTGAAGTACCAGCCGGTTACAATTATCAATGACGGTTAAGTAAGAAAGCTTTAAACAAGTTATACGTTTTGAGAGGAGGAACACTTGCTTGTCGTGTCATTCCGTGTGATGTTATTTCGTGTGGACATTAATTTAGACTGTAAGATTCAACCGTATACCTTTTTGCTACATGCGGATTGCTACATGCGTGGTAAAACTTGGAACAATTACTTGTCGAGTGATTTTATGAGGGCACGCATTTAAGCTGTTTGATTCAACAATATGTAATGTTAATAAGAGCTCCCTTGTATAGGACACAAGAAAACGTGGTTTTTGCGTGTAAAGTATTTGACTAATATACCCTGCTTGGGGTGGTAAAGGGCGTATGCCAGGTGCAATGAGCCGGTATCGGCTTGTTGGTTTCTATTTGCGGGTATCTGCACGTAGGGTTAGGTATAAATGCAAGGAAACGGATGTATGTGATTCATAATTTATATTGAAATGTTAGCTCCCCTATATAGGGATTTACAGGTAAATAGACGTATGCCATGTTGCAACGATTTGTTACAGGTAAATAGACGTATGCCATGTTGCAACGATTTGTTGGTTAATAATTACACATAGGTTTATATATTTCGTATGTGTCGTTTTCGGCCGTTTCCAAAGGTCCATTATCATACTCTTTTTCATAATTTATGTGAAAACGTGATGTTAGCTCCCTTATAAGGCGTATACCATGTTGCAACGAATCGGTTTCAACTTGTTGGTTACTATATGCGGATATTTGCGCATAGGGTTAGAATTATATATTAAGTGCATGTGATATGTTTTATGGGATTCATGTCCCTGGGCACATGAAATGTATAACGTGCTTATGATACTGAAATTTAAATAGGTTTACATGAGAGCTAAAGTAAGAAACAGAACGTGTTTAATATCAATTACATGGAGTCAGAGTCGATTAGACACGGGACGTATTTATGTTTAAATTCTATGAACTAGTGTACAAATATTTTTGTTTTAGACGGAACTTGTTTTATATCAACTACAGGTAGTCAGTGTTGGATAAACACAGGAGATAAACATGTTTACATTCTATGGATTTGTGATGATTGGGTTTTAAACAAAATTTGTTTTATATCAATTACATGCATGGAGTCATTGTCGGATAGACACAGGGCGTATTTAGATTTAAATTCTAAGGTCCATTGCACCAAATACCGTGGTTTTAAACAGAAATTGTTGTATATCAATTACATAGAGTGGATGTGGGGTAGACACAAGACGTATTTATGTTTAACTTCTATGGAATAGTGTACCAATATCTTGGTTTAGAAATGTATCATATGCTATATGTTTAATAATGTAGATTTTAATCATATATGTCATATTTTGGTTTTAGCAGAACTTGTTTTATATCAATTACATGGAGTCAGTGTCGGATAGACACAGGACGTATTGAGGTTTAAATTCTAAGGTCTAGTGTACCAATACCTTGGTTTTAAACAGAAATAGTTTTATTATATATATTACATGGAGTCAGTGTCAGGTAGACATAGGACGTATTTATGCTTAAATTCTTATGAAGTAGTGTACCAATATCTTGGTTTAGAAATGTCTCATATGTTATAAGTTTAATAATGCAGATTTGAATTCATATATGTAAGTTACTTGGATACTAGTATTTGAAAGTTACACTTTTGAGCCCGTTCTTTTAGTTCAGTCGGTCGTCCAATGGCTTATACCAATAAATAATAAATATACATTTATAACGTATGTGTTTTGTCGTGTTACTACTATGAGAAGGGTGAGTGTTAAGATAAATGACATTATTGTCGCTTGAGAGAAGCGATTTAGACGATAATTGATTTCTCTTGATGTGAGTGATTCTCATAGGGGGCGCACTCTCAGTGGAGTGCACGTGGCGTGTAGAACGCCAGTTTTAGCCATTCAGCGTTGGATGACTGACCAGTTAACACGTTCAAATTTTAGATTCTTAGTAAATCCTGTTGCAGTAACTTACATATTGACTTGAAGACATTTCAGGATATTGATGTTGTCCGGGCTGTATTGGTTCCATTGATTATTGAAACGTTTGTACTTTTGATAGTTAAAGGTCAAGTCCGAGATCTTATCCTGAGTGATACCTTGTATAAAAATGTTATCGGATACATGTTTCCCATACGTGGGTTTTTCGCGGACGGCTCGGTATCACACTGATGGTGCTCTGTTTAAAGTACGACGTGATTGGTGGAGCTGGTGCAGTAGGGATGACATTTTATATCTTAGAAATGATAACATTTGTTCTATACAGTTTATTTTTTATTTATCACCATTGAAAGTTGCTTAAGTAATTCCGTCGAAGGAAAGTGTATTATATAAGGGAGAATACTGGGTTGGTTGTATGCTAAAATAGTGGATATAAAATCGTATCTCTTTTGCTTTTTCAGAAGTCGGGAAGTATTGCGTTTGCTTTATATGTACTGTATAGTTCGCGTAAGCGATCTGGGATCAGTTTGGCAGATGTCATGTGACAATAATAGACTGGCGCAAGTGTGTGATGATAGATTGCTATATTTTAAAGGTGTAGTTGCTTATGTATCGTATTATGAGTTGAAGGTGAAGTGTTTGTTATTAATTAATGTTAATAAGGTCAGTCAGTCGGTCGTCCAATGGCTTATATCAATAAATAATAAATATACATTTATAACGTATGTGTTGTTGTCGTGTTACTCCTATGAGAAGGGTGAGTGTTAAGAGAATGGGTTTTTCGAGATAGATGTATTGTCGTTTTGTATGTGTATTATCTTTGATATTATGCCAGTTAATTAATCTATCAGGGGTTTCCAGATTCCTATTAAGATGCGATATCTACGGGACATTACTAAATGCGGCACCCGGGCACATATCAGTGGCATCAATGGGAACCATATCCAATGTAAAAGACATTTACTTCGACTGTCATTTGGTATTTTTAGAGGTTGTGACCTGGATGGGAGTTCGGCATTATAGTCTTCCATTACAATTATTCTCCCTTTGTCAATTAATGTATACATTATACATTCTAGCTGATTCATACAAGCACGGTAAGTCTTAATAGAATGGTTCTTACACGGAAAATATACTTGCAGTAAGTAAAGATAGTAACCTGGTTGTGTCATAATCTCAACACCAATCACATGGCTACTAACTATATTTAAGTGGGATACTAAGTTATTGATTTTTTTGTCCCATAAGATACATTAGCCCCCTTTACCTAATTTGCGCCTACTCCCAGTTTCGAGATCTGGTTCAGAAATGGCATTGCAACTATAATTGTTACTTATACAGTCCAAGCAATGCAAATCATACTTGTATAACCAGTGTTCGCTAACACCTCAGAAATCAACTTTGTTTTTAACTAAAAATTCACTTAGGTAACTAGCCGATGACATAATTCCTGTTGCATTCCAGGTTGCAATATTGATATTATTTGTGTAGGTCATGATGTAATTATTATTATGCATATATGTGCTGTCAATTTTGCAGTACTAGTCTATGTCGTACTGGTCATCCGTTAAAGCCGAGTATCTATTTACTGATTCGTAATTATTGCCTGTCCATGCGTCTGTTGGATAACGCTCATTATTGTCAGTCCATGCGTCTGGTGAATAACGCTCATGTTTGTCAGTCCATGCATCGACCGAATAACGAGCTCTATTTGGGCTTCCATGTCTCGGATTTTTACTCTTATACGTATTATGGGAGACCCATGGTCGACATACTACACCCCTTGGCCAAAAATATGGGTCATCTGTAAGGGCTTCGGCCATTTCATCATCCTCGACATTGATCCTTATGGTTACATTGCCGTACTTCCGGTTTTTAAAGATAGAGATTTTTGTAACCTTTGGTCCGCGATTTGATACGTAATTTGCGATTTTGCTTTCAGTTATACTCGGTTTAAACCCGCCAACGTAATATCGTTTCGTTTTTCACCGGACATAATTTTCAAAATCGTCGTCATCCGATAATGAATCGACAAGGATCTGACTACTTATATCATCAGGATAATATCCGCGTATATATTGAGCACGCTTTTCTGTACGTGTCTTTATCTGTCTATCTGTATAATTAATGAAAATATAAGAGTTATCAAGCTGAAATAAGTGTTGCTGTTTTTATCAAAAGCAATAACTACGCAATGGATGCGTCAATAGTGTTCACTGTGAAACTTGGCCAAGGTTTTATTGATATAATCTTTAATGATAGTTTGAAAACAGTCTTTTTAACTTTTCGGCTTGACAGCCTTCATCAGAATTTAATTTTCTGATATAATCATTCAAATGCAAATTGATAAAAAATCAAAAATCATTTTAAATGACAGTGTAGACAAGCTGATTTGCTTCGTTTTCGCTTATTTTTGGCATTATAAATAAAACCAGGGATGTGTACTTTACTCCCTGATAAAACCGATATAACGCTAAACTTTGTCGTTATATATTCATGGATTCAATAAATTTCATGAATCTTCATGGATCTATGAAAATACTTTTAAAGAGTTGCACGTATTCCATTCCAATACTTGCGATTTCATTCAGTTGCCCGTGCGATTTCGTTCTGCTCCGCAAACATCACGGACACATAAAGATCCCGGAAACATTGACGCATTCTACAATGAGTAGACTTATCTACGAAAACGTCAAATCCACAGAGAAACAGTCATCTTTGAACGTTGCAAAATATGTCATACCATTCAAGTATTGTAGACGAGTTCTCTAGGAATTCAAGTTGTAAAGCATGCTTATCGCCAATTACATGATACACAGTCTGTTAACCATAGACAAATACAAAACCCCCATATAAGGGTGCAGAAGGCAGCTGAATATTATGAATTAATGATTTATACAAAAACTACCCTAGTCGTCGATTTTAGCTGACCAAATTGTCTCATTAACAATAATTAAATCGGACGGACCATTTAATGGTTGAATGGTGTTTAACGTCAGGACGGTTCGTGGGACCTATTAGTTCATATGCAACTGATTATATTTGTATTGACATACTTCACAATTGTTTACAAACGTGTATTTTGTGGTAGACTGGTTCTTTGATCATGCTATAACAAAAACGTGTTTATTCACAAATCACCCGCCTCACCCCCACGTTTTGTTCGAACAATAACTCTCCCGAAATAAGTAGTATTTCGTCTGGATAAGTTATCTTTCTTCAATACAAGCTGTGTTTTCGGTCCATTTTCAACACTATTGAACGTAATAATGCTTTGGGATTTGTCTCTAAATCACATCGAAAAGAAAAATAGAGGAAGAAAATCCTTAACGTTAGCAACATTTAGATCAAGCATATGTTTTAATATATTCATACAGTAACAATATGGAGTGTTGGACGAGCGATAACTTAAAACTAACGCATTAATAGCCATGTGTGAAAGTAAAATGTGATGTCGTTGACTCTTCCTTATATTTCGTTTCCATAAGGAAGAGTGATGTTATGATGTTAGTTTTTCGAGAATGTATTTGATTAACTTGTTAAAGCAAGGTGAAGTAAAGTAATTGTGATTCCATACCTGATCTTTTATTTCGTTTCGTAAAGGTTGGGTAAAGACTCGATTACTAGTTTATCTCTAAACATAACAATTTATTAACACTTTGTAATCTGTGTTGTTAGTGACTAAATAAATACGTCTATTGTACATATTGAATATGAAAAGTATTTTAGAATAACCTGCACATTAATTATAAGTGTAAGCAAACATGTTCCATGACATACGAGTACAGTCATGGAATCACTTTAATTATATTGAAAGATTCCGACATGAATGGATATATATTAACTTATTCTTATACTTTACTGTATGTTATAATTTCTCTCATTGTCTATTGAGTAGTACTTCTGTGTTACTGCCTATATGTGTCCCTAAATTACTCATTGTCATGCATATGTTATTATTGAATTGTTTCAATGCTAATATGTAAATATTGTATGTATTATTATATTGAATGATCTCCAACTGGGAGGAAAATAAAGAATCAAATAAAAAAAAACATTACCTTGTCAACTTATAGCTGATCTCAGTGGCCTCCTGTTTTTGTTTGTTTCGTTTTTTATATTATTGCTTTTGTTCTATCTCCGTCCATCACGGGGTAGTTATATGGCGGTACTCAATGCCGGGTTGATGACGAATAGGAAAAAAAAGTCTGCTACAGCTGTTGCCTTTGTATATCATAAAAAGAAGTATAAGACATATTGTGATTTGTACCCATGTGGAAGCTATATTGGGGATGTGGCTCAGTGGTAGAGCGTTCGCTTTGCATGTGAAAGGCCCCGGGTTCGATCCCCGGCATCTCCATTTCTTTTACAGAAAAGAAGCTTCTTATAAATGAAAGACATCCCGTCTTAATTCCATTAAGTGATGGGAAAGCGTATATTAGCAGGATTTTATAACGGATATTTCGACAATAAAACACGTTTGAAAACATTTTTTACTGAAAAAAGGCGATAACAATTTTAAAATTACATATTAAATGTTTTTTAATTTTACAATATGCAAACTTTAAATTAAGGTTTTATTGCATACCCCAACCAACCCCGTTTTCGCTTCTTGGAGATGGGGTTGGATGGGGTATGAAAGTTAATACTCGTAATGAATGTGCTTCAGTTTCATATGAAGTATGCACCTGTATTTAATAAATGGAGCCGCATATATTCGCTAACGTAATGGAGGAAGGGGACAGAAGTTCTGCTATACCACACCCCACACACCCACCTTTTATGACAAAGGTGGGCTTACACCGACTGTGTCCTCGCATGATCCGCACCGCTTTTCTTATGTTAAAATGAATATGCCGAAGATATTACAACATTTTAAAAGAAGTGGTTTGCAATATTCTCAAACAGGTAAAATATGCATGCATGTATAGCGTTAACTTAAATACGAAGTAGCGTGATTTCGAAACATGTCGAACAATAATACATATACTTCACACATTTAGACTATCTTGAATTCAGTTTTGCGTGTTAATATATTGATAAAGTGTAAATATATCAATATATCCGAACGTAACAAATCATTGCCAATAGTTTGAAAGTGAGAGATAAAATTTCACAAACTAACTGTCAGTCTCATTTATTTTCAGGTTGTGTTGGGGCTCAAGCAGGCTGTGTCCTAACTTTGGTTAAACTTAAGCCACATTCCCAATATATCCGTGAATTGCATTTATTATTTATTATGTTTTCTTGTTGTTGCTTATGGAAACGTCTGTCACAGCAACATGCGTATTTTCACTAATCTGCGAACTGGTCCCCGGTAAGATAATACAGTGACAACAGGGGACCAGTTCGATGATTAGTGAAAATATGCATGTTTAATTGTGTTAAAGCTGTGACAGTCGTTTCCATAAGAAACAGTAAAAAAAACATATAATAAATGATAAATGCATCCGCAATTCACGGATATATTGGGGATGTGGCTCAGTGGAAACTTTAGCGTTCGCTAGATCGTGAAAGACCCTGATTTCGATCCCCGGCATCATACTGACGTCATTTCGAATTTTTCAAATTCATCGCTGATATTCGGCAGGTGCCCTCCTGATTTTTCAGGACTTCATCCGCGGTGCCGTAATTCGGTGTGCATATAATCCTAATACATTTAGGGATTCACGAACCTTTGGGGACCCTTTTAAAACAATGTAGAAATATAAAACACAAATTTGAGGAAAGTTTGGTGCTTTTGTCCGGAGTGTCTAGACTGGGTCCTAAAACCTGGGTTTTGGTCCTAGCTATATATATGCAAATCACCTGACCGGACTACTTTTTCTCCCATAATTCCAAGTGCCAAACACGAGAAATGATACTAGTATCGATCGAGGGCGAGAATGCATTCATTATTTATAAAATAAGGCTCTTTGTTATGAAATGTACAAGGCCTTTTTCAAACCTTTGGTGCAATTGTCAATCACAATGTTCTGTTTAATAAATTTGACGAGTAGGCTGTTAATTGATTCCTGTTGTGTTCATAGTGCTAACAGTTGTACATATATACAATTAAATAAAACTGTACTTCGTTCACAAAACAAGACGATAGCATATCATTTGAACACAAGCAAGGTTTTACGCAAGCGTAAAAAAGCTGCCGATAAGTAAATAAACATGACTGTAGGCCTGTGAACTGATAGGAATGCAAACAATTGTTTGCATAATTAATGAAAATCTAAGTGTTATCAAGCTGAAATAAGTGTTGCTGTTTTTATCAATAGCAATAAATACGCAATGGATGAAGTCACCAGGCTAAAAAATGGCTACGCCCCGGGGTTTCAAAGTTTGTATATAGAAGTTTTGCATGTTTTGCATAGACTTATATAGGGGGAAAATTTTAAATCTTCTTCTCTGAGACTACAAGGGCCAGAGATTTAATATTATGCAATTTCTATATTAACGCTTATGGTACTCTATCAATTTTGTTCAAATGGTGACCCTAGGGTAAAATTGACCTCATACCGGAGGTCACATGTTTAACATAGACTTACATAGGGAAAACATTAAAAGAGTTTCTTCTCTGAAACCACAGTTATATACTTACTGCGCATGAACAGTCGGATACCGCTAACCTGCATCCTCCGGGTGTTCCTACCCCTGGGAACATGGCGCCTGTGTCATAACTTGGAATCCGTTGAGATCCCCACCCTATAACCATATATATGTATACACTTAGTGGACATGATCAGACGGATTCAACCATCCAGTCAGCATCAGCTTCGGGATCCGTCCCCAACCGTGGAGAAATAAGAAAAAAATAGATCATAAATTGAAAACCGTTGAGATCCCCTCCCTGGGCATGCACAGAAGGATAAAACCATCCAGCCAGCTTTTACCGCAACGTCCATCCCCACCCATGGGAACATAGCCCCTTGGTCATAACTTGAAAACAGCTGAGATCCCACCCTATAACCATATATACTATGACCACGGTGCTATGACTGGGCCTGAACGCTTTAAGGCGAGCGCGGGAATTTGGGATGGCGCACCACCGACTGCATTATCCAATTATAAGTTGTTTGACACTTTTTTCATCTTCGTAAAGACCACAAGATTGGCGATTCAGTGTCATTTTGGCCCTCTTGTATAAAGAATGTCCTGCATATACTTGATAATTTGGATTCGAACTCGATGCGGTGAAAGGCGACAAGGTTTCATACTCAGTGGCTATACTCTCTCGACCACCTTATAATGTATTGGATATAGGGGATAGAGGGGGAGGGCGGGGCCCTGGAATGTTCATCTCTGTTGGTGCAATATAATCTTTTTATGTTTTTGCGCCGTACAACCTAATTCAGATTAACGCAACTAAGAAAAATGCCCAGTTAAAAAGCTAGCAATGCACCTTGTTGAGTGCAGTCTATATAATAATAAAATGAATCCTCTCTACAGTTTATGATCATATATCTCAACAGAATACATAGACCATACTGTTCATAAAAATATATAATAATGCGGGTGGAGAATATGACCTTTTTCAATATAGACAAGAAGATAACAGATCACACACGATTGGGACTATAGTCTAGTAATTATAGGTTTTAAGGTCAAACTAATTCCAACAGAAAGTATTTTAGGATTTTTAGAATCACTGACATGTAATGAGTTTCAGAAAAAAAGTCCCAAAGATAAAGATGGTGGGAATTTTGGGGGAAAAGTTGCGTTTTTAAGAGAAAATCTCCGGAAACTGGAATAATTTTATGAAATATCATTTGAGCAAATTAGAATCATGTAATAGTGCGGAAATGCTCTTCCAAATGCATTTCTTTGTAAATCAAGGTTTTATAGATGGATATGAGGTTAATAATATGAGATTTTGGTGCAAAACTTGGAAAAAAATAATAAAATAGTTGATTTCTGTAATATACATGGTGTTACTAGGCTATAAATTAAAAAAAATACTAAATGAGTTGTAAAAACTTAGTTTCTTACTGTTTTGAACAAGGAAAGGTACAGAGATGTGCCAGAAAAAAGTCCTTTAGAATACGACGATCTGAAATACTTTATTTTTAGGTCTAAAAATGTGTTTTTCATAAAAAATATCGCTGAAAACAGGAATCATTTTGTAATAAGATGTTTGAACATAAACTAATCTAATGGAAGTGATAAAATGATGCACAATTATATATACAAATGTTTCATTGTGTCGTAAGTTAATGTGAGATTTTGGGGCATAATGTTGAAAAAAAAGAATAAAATCGTTGATTTCTGTAATACATTCGTAGTATACTGGCCCGTTTTATGGAACATCTTAAGACAATTCTGCTCTTAAGTCAAATTAAATTTATTGCTATAAAAAAGTTCATAAACATGTTTCTAAACTATCTAATACATATATTGTTCATTCGATATTTACACCCTTAATTGTTTGCTTCAAATGCTTTTAAGAAAAATGATGGAAGGTATTTTATTTTGACTTACGATACAAATTATCAAATTAAACCGACAAGCGGAATAAATAACAAATTTTATCATGTATATATAGCGTCTAAAACGAATGATTATACCATTCAAGTTCTCTAGGTATTCGAGTTGTAAAGCATGCTGATCGCCAATTACATGATAAACAGTTTGTTAACCATAGACAAATACAAAACACTCATATAAGGAGTCTTCGGCAGCTGAATAATATGAACTAATGATTTATACAAAAACTACCCTAGTCGTCGATTTTAGCTGACCAAATTGTCTCATTAACAATAATTAAATCGGACGGACCATTTAATGGTTGAATGGTGTTTTACGTCAGGACGGCTCGTGGGACCTATTAGTTCAAATGCAACTGATTATATTTGTATTGACATAATACTTCACAATTGTTAACAAACGTGTTTTTTGTGGTAGGCTGGTTCATTGATCATGCTATACGAAAAACGTGTTTATGCACAAATCACCCGCCCGCCCCGCCTCTCCCCCGACCACACCCCACCCTCACTCACCACCCACTCCTGTAACCGTTTTGTTCGAACAATAACTCTTCCGAAATAAGTAGTATTTCGTCTGGACAAGTTATCTTTTTTCAATAAAAGCTGTGTGCTAGATCGTCAAGATCGCTAGTGTTATAACTCTCCCAA
Source organism: Cyrtodaria siliqua (assembly GCA_037043455.1). Classification (NCBI taxonomy): domain Eukaryota; kingdom Metazoa; phylum Mollusca; class Bivalvia; order Adapedonta; family Hiatellidae; genus Cyrtodaria; species Cyrtodaria siliqua. The sequence goes on from JAWPHD010011844.1 coordinate 40,615, forward strand.
AATAAGTAGTGCTAGATCGTAAAAGGGCTAACTTGGTCGTAAATTGAGAGGCAGTCTTCCATCAACATCAAGCCAGTTCACCACTATTGAACGCAATGATGCTTTGGGTTTTGTCTCTAAATCCAATCAAAAAGAAAAATAGAGGAAGAAGCAACATTTATATCAAGCATATGTTTTAATATATTCATACAGTAACAATATGGAGTGTTGGACGAGCGGTAACTTAAAACTAACGCATTAATAGCCATGTGTGAAAGTAAAATGTGATTGATTGACTCTTCCTTATATTTCGTTTCCATAAGGGAGAGTGATGTTATGATGTTTGTTTTTCAACAATGTATTTGATAAACTGGTTAAAGTAAGATGAAGTAAACTAATTGTGATTCCTTACTTGATATTTTATTTCGTTTCGTAAAGGTTGGGTAAAGACTCGATTACTAGTTTATCTCTAAACATAACAATGTGTTATATGTGTTGTTAGTGAGTAAATACGTCTATTGTACATATTGAATATTAAGAGTATTTTAGAATAACCTGCACATTAATTATAAGTGTAAGCAATTATGTTCCATGAACATACGAGTACAGTCATTGAATCACTTTAATTATATTGAATGATTCCGACGTGAATGTATAATTATATATTAACTTATTCTATGTCATACTTTCTCCCATTGTCTATTATAGTAGTACTTCTGCGTTACTGCGTATCTTTGTCCCTAAATTACTCATTGTCATGCATATATTATTATTTAATTGTTGTAAGGCTAATACGTAAATATTATATTGAATGCTCTCCAACTGGTTGGAAAATAAAGAATCAAATCAGAACAACATTACCTTGTCAACTTACGTCTGATCTCAGTTGTTTGTTTGGTTTTGTTTTTTATAGTACTGTTTTTGTTTTTATAACTGTTCCTATCTCCGTCCATTAAGAGGTAGTTATATGGCAGTACCCAATGCCGAGTTGATGACGAATAGGAAAAAGAAAAGCCTGCTACAGCTGCTGCCATGTGTGTCATAAAAGAAGTATAAGATACATATGGTGATTTGTCTCCATGTTTAAGGAATACTGGGGATGTGGCTCAGTGGTAGAGCGTTCGCTTTGCATGTGAAAGGCCCCGGGTTCGATCCCCGGCATCTCCATTTGTTTTAGAGAAAAAAGTCCCTTCTTATAAATGAAAAACATCATCTTTACGTGGTCCTGCCTTAATTCCATTAAGTGATGGGAAAGCGTATATTAGCAGGATTTTTTAACGGATATTTCGACAATAAAACACGTTTGAAAAAAAATACTGAAAAAAATGCGATAACATGTTTAAAATTACCTATTAAATGTTTTAATTTTACAATATGCAAACGTTTTAAGCCGAAATTAAGGTTTACCAACCCCGTTTTCGCTTCTTGGAGAAGGGGTTGGATGGGGTATGAAAGTTAATACTCGTAATGAATGTGCTTCAGTTTCATTTGAAGTATGCACCTGTATTTAATAAATGGAGCCGCATATATTCGCTAACTTAATAAAGGAAGGTGACAGAAGTTCTCCTATTTCCCCCCACATTTTATGACAAAGGTGGGCTCACAACGACTGTGTCCTCGCATGATCCGTGCCGGGATGCCGGGATATCTTCTATTGTTGATTCCGCTTTTCTTACGTTAAAAGGGATAGGCCGAAGATATTACAACTATATGTTTCTAACATTTTAAAAGAAGTGGTTTGCAATTTTCTCAAACAGGTAAAATATGCATGCATGTGTAGCGTGTTGACTTAAATACGAAGAAGCGTGAGATTTCGAAACATGTCGAACCACAATACATTTAGATTTATCTTGAATTCAGTTTTGCGTGTTAATATATTGATATATTGTAAATATATCAATATATCCGAACATAACAAATCATTCTTATTAGTTTGAAACTGAGAGATAAAATTTCACAAACTAACTGTCAGTCTCATATATTTTCAGATTGTGTCGGGGCTCAAGCAGGCTGTGTCCTAACTTTGGTTAAACTGGTCCCCTGTTGTCACTGTATTATCTTACCGGGGACCAGTTCGGTGATTAGTGAAAATATGCATGTTGCTGTGACAGTCGTTTCCATAAGCAACAATAAGAAAACATATAATAAATGATAAATGCATCCGCAATTCTCGGATATATTGAGGATGTGACTCAGTGGAAACTTTAGCGTTCGCTAGATCGTGAAAGACCCTGAGTTCGATCCCCGGCATCTCTATTTATTACTTGTAGCCACTATCTGGATCTACCCCCAGACGAATGACTGTTCATAACATTGTGTTATACAATTATCTACGTGGACAAAGACCAATAAGAAGAAAAGGCAATGCACCTATACAGTGTGCATGCTATGTACAATTAAATAATTGTAAACTCATAAATTGAGTGGAGAAAATGGCCTCTTTCAGTATAGACTAGCAAGATGTTTTTGAAAGAGATTTTGGATAACTTATAGGACTACCCTCACGAAAGTCTACATTGCACAAACAAACATAAACACACACGCATTTACGGCCAGCAACGCATTTTCGTTTAAGTTAATGAAGGGGACTTACTTTCTGTACATTATCGGAGGAAGCATCCGCTGGGTCCCTGGCTGTATCCCATTACTCATGTAACGTTAAAGCAAGGGACCGGTTATTGACAATCTTAAATGTGGATTATTCTAAAGCTGATTCATCTTCATTTTATTTAGTAAATTACAAAGTTGTATGGGAAACCCGTTTTTATAAATAAAATTATTATGAATGTTTATGATATACGTTTTCACATATACAAAAACTATAATACTCCCAAAGAAGTATTTTTCTTTCTCCGATGAAACTTCACGGCGACGCCAACGCATACAATTTCCGATGTGGTTAATGGGGGAAGGGGACTTGATAACGTTGGTGAAAGTGGTCCCCGGTTTTATTCCGCTACTTGCAGAGATGTGGGACCAATGTCTTATCGATATAAAGATAAAAAGGAATACTAGATATGTCCCATAGTATAATGTATGTATTGCTGGCATGAGTGGCCGGCCTCAAGTTTTATTTATAGTACTGTATTTGAGTTTGTATTTGTCCCTACCCCTGTCCACCACGGAGTAGTTATATACTCAGTTGTCACGAGTATTTACGGCGAATAGCAAAAAGGCTCGCTAGAGCTGTTGCCACGAGTGTTTACGGCGAATAGCAAAAAGGCTCACTAGAGCTGTTGCCACGAGTTTCATAAATAAACAAATATGATTTGTCCCCATTAATTTAGTTAAGTATATAGGGGATGTGGCTCAGTGGTAGAGCGTTCGCTTTGCATGTGAAAGGCCCCGGGTTCGATCCCCGGCATCTCCATTTATTTTAGAGGAAAAAAGCCCCTCTTATAAATGAAAAACATTGTTATAAAACGTTAATAAAGTTAAGGTATTAGCAGGATTTTATAAGGATATTTCGACAAAAAACACGTTTGAAAACATTTCTTACTGAAAAAATGCGATAACATGTTTAAAATACCTATTAAATGTTTTTAATTCTACAAGATGCAAACTTTTTAAGCCGAAATTAAGGTTTTATTTCATACCCCAACCAACCCCGTTTTCGCTTCTTGGAGATGGGGTTGGATGGGGTATGAAAGTTAATACTCGTAATGAATGTGCTTCAGTTTCAAATGAAGTATGCACCTGTATTTAATAAATGGAGCCGCATATATTCGCTAACGTAATGGAGGAAGGGGGCAAAAGTTCGGCTATCTACCCACCCACCCCCACCCACATTTTATGACAAAGGTGTGCTCACACCGACTGTGTCCTCGCATGATCCGCGCCGGGATGCCGGGATATCTTCTATTGTTGATTCCGCTTTTCTTACGTTAAAAGGGATAGGCCGAAGATATTACAACTATATGTTTGTAACATTTTAAAAGAAGTGGTTTGCAATTTTCTCAAACAGGTAAAATGTGCATGCATGTGTAGCGCGTTGACTTAAATATGAAGTAGCGTGAGATTTCGAAACATGTCGAACCACAATACATATACTTCACCCATTTAGATTTATCTTGAATTCAGTTTTGCGTGTTAATATCAGAACATAAAAATCATTGCTATAAGTATGAAATTGAGAGATAAAATTTCACAAACTAACTGTCAGTCTCATTTATTTTCAGATTGTGTGGAGGCTCAAGCAGGCTGTGTACTAACTTTTGTTAAACTGGTCCCCTGTTGTCACTGTATTATCTTACCTGGGACCAGTTCGCAGATTAGTGAAAATACGCATGTTGCTGTGACAGACGTTTCCATAAGCAACAATAAAAAAACATAATAAATAATAAATGCAATTCACGGATATATTGGGGATGTGGCTCAGTGGTAACGTTAGCGTTCGCTAGATCATGAAAGACCCTGAGTTCGATCCCCGGCATCTTCATTCATTACTTTTAGCCACTATCTGGAACGGTACTACCCCAGACGTTTGACTGTTCATAAAATCGTGTTATACAATTATCTGTGTGGACAAGACCAATAAGAGGACAAGGTGCATGCTATGTACAATTAAATAAATGGAAGTCATAATGTGGCCTCTTTCAGTATAGACAAGCAAGATGTTTTGAAAGAGATTTTGGATAACTTATAGGACTACTTGTCACGAAAGTCTACATTGCACAAACAGACGAACAATAACAATCCCAAAGTAGTATTCGAGTTATCTTTCTTCGATAAGTTTTAAGTTGATGTGGTCTGATTGACGGCGACATTACCGCAGTGGCGCAGTCGATAGCGCGGCGGATTTGTAACCGGAGGCCCCGTGTTCAATACTCCGTGGTGCCACTGAGTTCCGTCGGCAAGACACTTTCCCTTAGCCCCGTCCGTCGGATGGGGACGTAAACCGGGCGGTCCCGTGTATCGGTCTATCCTCCGAGCACGTTAAAGAACCATAGGAATCTATTCGATAATAAGAGTTAGCAGGTTCCCGGATTCCTATGTATGCTTCCCTTCTCTCTGGGGCGGCTCTAATTAACCTATACTGTGTTGATGAGCCGTTAAACAACATTCAATTCAATACATTATCGCAGGAAACACTCGCTGGTTCCCTGGCTGTATCTATGGTAGACGGATGCGGCCATTTTGACTTCGCGACTTCGCGACTTTTCGCCCTGTTAATACAAGGCGAAAAGTCGCCAACACGAAAAGTCGAATGCGAAAAGTCGCCAACCCGAGAAGTAGGAGGCTAAAAGTCGCAAACCCGCCGTTTTGGACGAAATTTCGACTCGCAAAGTCGCCAATCCGATATTGTAAAATTTCGACTTTTCGCCACGAAATTTCGTCCAGAACGGCGGGTTTGCGACTTTTCGCCTTCGACTTTTCGGGTTGGCGACTTTTCGCCTTGTGGAAAGGGTTATTAACAAGGCGAAAACTCGAAGGCGAAAAGTCGAAATGGGAGCATCCGTCTTACATAAATGACTATTGCAAGTGAGTCAACAAACGGGATAGTATATATCTTGAAGTCGATTTTTACACTATCGGATTGGCGACTTTGCGAGTCGAAATTTCGTCCAAAACGGCGGGTTTGCAACTTTCCGCCTTCGACTTTTCGGGTTGGCGATTTTCGCCTTCGACTTTTCGCCTTGTATTAACAGGGCGAAAAGTCGCGAAGTCGCGAAGTCGAAATGGCCGCATCCGTCTTCCAATATGTATCCCATTACTCATGTTACGTTAAAGCAGTTCATCGGTTAACGACACTCTTCAATGTAGATTATTCTAAAGCTGTTGCCATGTGCAACGAGATAAAGATAAAAAAAAAAATACACCTGTGTCCCCTGGCGTAATATATATTGGGGATGTGGCTCAGTGGTAGAGCGTTCGCTTTGCATGTGAAAGGCCCCGGGTTCGATCCCCGGCATCTCCATTCTTTTTAGACACTATTTAAATAAAATGATGCATATGTTTCATATGCACCAGGATAGTTATTTTATTTTTAGAATGGTTCAAGTTCATTATTTCTTCATGAAAGTGATACAATAATCTAAATTAGCAATAACAATCAAAATAATCAAAATCCGTCTCTGATCTCTGTTAATGAAAAGACGTTGTAGGGAATATGCATCTAATTCCATCCTCATAGGCCTGCATTATAGCAATATTGAATAAATAGACCTGCTATGCACTCCTTTGACAATAAAAAGCTCCATTATTGTTGAAAACAGGAAGTGCCAAAGTTTGCACAGAATGCAGTCATCCGGGTCCTTTTTAACCGGTTACTGTCTCTCGAACTCTCGAACATAAACATCTCAAACGGTGTGACACTATATTTTGCAAGGAGTTAATATATATGTTTTTCCCCAGATGTTTCCCAGAGAGACATTCAGTGCAGAAATATTTAATCAACCCAAAAGTTAGCCCAGTAAATTAAAATGACTTTTATTTTAAAAAAAAATGTGGTCATCAGCGGTGACATCCACACCATTTTGAAAGTACATTTACTGCTGCCGGCATCTTATTATAGTATTTGGATGCATATTCTTCCCTGTTAAGCTGCTACATGTGTTGCCATGGGAGGCGTCCGTGGCCGAGTGGTTAGAGTCTCTGACTTGCAATCACTTACCCCTCACCGCTGTAGGTTCGATCCCTCAGGGGCCTAGGAATCTTCACGTGAGGAAGCTATCCAGCTGGCTTTTGGAACGTCGGTGGTTCTACCCAGGTGCCCGCCCGTGCACGAAAATTTTCCGGAGGGGCACCTGGGGTCTTCCTCCACCAGTGGAAGCTGGAAAGTCGCCATATAACCTTAGCTGTTGGTGCGACTATAAAATCCAATTCAATTCAATTCTTCCCTGTTAAGCTGCTACATGTGTTGCCATGTTAAGACATATAATAAGTTATTCGTTAGCTATATTGGGGATGTGGCTCAGTGGTAGAGCGTTCGCTTTGCATGTGAAAGGCCCCGGGTTCGATCCCCGGCATCTCCATTCGTTTTAGAAGCTATGATAAAATAAGGCTCTTTGTTATGTAATATTTGTACAAGGCCTTTTTCAACCTTTGGTGATTGGTTTGAAATATTTGACGAGTAGGCTGTTTTGTTAAATCACAAATATGTTGTTGTGTTCACATATACAATTAAATAAAACTGTACTTCGTTCACACAACAAGACGTTAGCATATCATTAGAACATCATATGAATTAATGCTAATGATTTATACAAAACTACCCGAGTCGCAGAGTCGTCGAGTTTAGGATTCCAAATTGTATCAACAAAAATTAAATCGAACGGATCATTAAGTGGTTGAATGGTGTTCTACGTCATTGTCAGGACGGCTCGCGGTGCCTATTTGTTCATATGCATCTGGTTTTATTTGTATTGACATAATACTTCCAATTGTTTACAAAGGTGTATTTTGTGGTAAATTCACTGCTCATGCTCAAATATAACCGTTAATTAAACGTGTTAATCACACACACACACACACACACACACACACACACCGCAAACGCTCCTAAACCCGCCACCCTCTCGTTTGATTCGAACAATAACTCTCCCAAAATAAGTAGTATTTCGTTTGGACAGGTTATCTTTCTTCGATATAAAGATATGTGCTGGACCGTAAAGATCGTTAGTGCTCAGTCTATTTAGTGAATGAAAGCATGCCTTCTGATGATAGAGTCATATCAAAAGAAAAATCGGAATTTTTTTTTTAGCAACATTTAGATTAAATATATGTTTAACTTTTAATATATGCATACAGTAACGCTACTACATGTTCCATCCTTTAAAACGTTTTTTATTTGTTTTTTTAAGGAAAAATATAATCAATGAGTTCCACTTATTTCACCTTTTCCCCACTTCTCAACTTATGACTGACTTCAGTCACCTCTTTTTTTATATATAGATCTAGTACTGTGCGAGCGTGCGTGCGTGCGTGCGTGTGTGTGGGTATCTATCTCCGTCCATCACGTGGTAGTTATATGGCGGTACTCAATCCAGGGTTTATGACGAACAGGAAAAAATATGCTACAGCTGTTGCCATGTGTATCATAAAAAAGCATGATATGAACAAATATGGTGCACGGTATACTGGGGATGTGGCTCAGTGGTAGAGCGTTCGCTTTGCATGTGAAAGGCCCCGGGTTCGATCCCCGGCATCTCCATTTCTTTTAGACACAATCTAGATAAATAAATAAATATTAAAATACACCAAATATACGTGAAAGGGGAAGCTGATCCTGGTATTCATAATTATCTCCCACTCATATCTTGTATTTATGTGTTGGTTCAATTCGGCGTTTGTGACTGGTAACGCCAGACGTTTGATGTTTGTATAATGTCAAATTATGTTTTCTATTTATTAATTTTTTAATGTGATTGGTACTTACCGTTGAATAACCTCTTTTGTTTGCTAACCTCTGCATATATTGTGTTTATATACACTTGACACTATAATAAACGGTTGCTTGCTTGTTTACTTGCTTACTTATGCGTACTTACTTACTTGATTGCGTCTCAGTTGCTGATACTTACGTGCGTTCGAGAGTGATTGTGTGTGTGCGTGCGAGCGCGCATGCCTACTTGCCTACTTGCTTACTTAAATGGTATAGAAGAATGATCCACTGTACATGCTCAAACATCATCGCTAGTGCAAAGTCTAATATGAATGTTTAAGTCCCCACCCCTCCCCCACCCACTCCCCTCCAACTCCGAAAAAGGTGGGGGAGGGAGTGGGGGTTAGATAACTTTCCTGCAACTCAACATACTCTCGCTTTATCTCCCACCCCACTATACCCCAACCCCACTGTACCCGACGGCATGCCAGCCCGCCCGTCCGCCCGCCCGCCCATTTTGCATGAAAAAATGCACCAAATCATTTCACTGCTGCATTAATGTATGTTTATAAATATGATATATCTTCAATTTTAAAATAATCTAAATTACATGAGCTGAGAAAATTTAAATTAAACAGAAAATGATTCTTTACTACTGATGATTATATACACCCTTATGCACTGTAGTGGTTGTCATTTATTTTTAATATAGGACGCATTAACGATATAACCTTTCGCGGTCAATAATCTTACACAAGTTATTAGTTCCCTGCATAATTACAGGATCTACGATGCAAATGAAGAGCTGATTAATGATTGCTCACAAACGTCACCCCTATATCACCTGCCCCTTATCACATTGTTCACAAATACTTACAACCACTTAGCTATTCAGCAACACACATTATCCATTTGGATAATGTAACCTCGTGCCCAAGTTTGGTCAGTAATTAGACAATATATGGATGACAAGTGGTACTTATCTATGTTCTGGCGTGACAATATCAAACCACAGGAATTATTGTCAGATCTATAGAAATAGATCTGGAACCGTGTCATACGTGGTATGCATGCATCGGGATAGGAAATGCTAATATCCCAATCACAGATCACCGTACACATAGCCTTGTGTTTGTGTTTTCCTTCAGCCTCAAAATTCAAGATGGCCGCCATGACGACCGGAATTGTATAGGGTTGGTACTCTTTAGGACTGAAAATAGTTTATTTACCGCCCCTCAACCAAAATGGCAGCGGTAACAACAACGTACTAGATTAAAATTAAACGCTTTTCAAACGACATTACCTCTGAGACCTATGATGTAATAACATTGTTTATCTGTATAGCTTTCTTGGCTTCTATCTTGTTTTTTCATCTTCAAATATTCAAATGGCAACACTATAAACTGGAATTCAACATACAAGTTACACAGGGTAATTAAAACAATATATATCTTCAGAATACAGAACGGTTCTATCGTATGTAGATATATGGTTCTATTCAGGAAAATTGGGTGGTTTGCCTTCACTACGAAACAATCAACCGTCATATATAGCCTAAAATGAGCTGAAAATGACTTCAACACCATTTAACCAATCATCATTATACGTTGTAAAACTCATATATGAAATAACGGTTTCTTATACTAGTGGCGTAAGCAAACCCATGACAACTCATGATCCACATGACAACCTACACGACAACCCATGACAACCAACATGACAACTTTTGACAACCCATGACAAAGTTAGGGCCACGATTTATTATCGGTTACGCAGACCATGTACCTAGGTTGTCGTGATTGTTTTTATGTCCCTGGTACAAGACAACTTTACATCATATGAGATTTTCGGGGTCCATTATTGACAGATGGTGTATTTATCGTCCAGACTTAATCCGATAGCTGTGCATTATGCACCTTCTTCCGCAATGGCGCTTCTCGTCGTCCATCTTTACAGACGATTACGTCATCAAACAAACGTCACGGCACGCGACCTCGAAAGTGATGTCGGGAGACTTTTCAAACTTGACCAAGTGTTGTCCAATCCATTGTCATCGGAAGCACATCAAAGAATAATAAAGTTCCTTCGACCATTAATAAAGAGTAGCGATCACTGGTAGTGAACGTTGAACAAGATTTAATTAGATTGTGAAGAAGCTTTATGTTCGCGAGGCTAATATTTTCCTACCATTACGCCCACTTGACAATGGCGACAATTGAACCCTGCCCCCTGGCGGCGGCCGTAGCGCAATTCTGACGAAACCATGCCTTTAAATTCATATGAAAGTTAGATTAAAGGGTCATTTCAGAGGTTGCCATTAGCAATTGAGTCAAATGGACCCCGTGTCGTTTAGAAAATATAAATTGGCTTGTTAGCTTTGCAAAATACAAATTGTTCGGAATGCGACTTTGTGTGACGCCAACGCTTCGCCAAAGTTCGGCATTTGATTATGTGGGGCAGCCTTCTTTCCATTTTGTTTCCAAATAAATATCCGGTTGTTTAAATGCTAGTTTATACGTCGTATAATCGCGGACAACTTAGATTTAGAAGCAAGTATTTACTCTCATTTTTAAAAAAAATACTAGCATGTTGAAAATAACGTTCATGATTATTTACCTGGTTAGTTTTGTGCAATTCTTAGACAAAGCTAAACTGCCCACTCACTCCAACTCCTCCCACACCCACACACCCACACCTACACTACCACACACCCACACCAATAGCCAAACTACTGCCGAGTACTACCTCCATCCCATAACTTACTCAACCTTCATTTATAATCGTCGGCTTTATTTAAAAAAAAAAAGAAGATTTTTTCCTCAAAATAGGAATACACTCATTGCCTTAAATATTATGAAATTAGTTTAAGCCTAGACATACCAGTATGACCAGAAACCATTGCTTTACTAGTTTATAGGTCATTATTCATTCTCCATTCCTCAATGGAAACGAAATGACGGATATGATAAGCTATATTCCATCGCATGAAAATCAGAATTCAAAACGAGTTTCCATTTGATGAGATTTATGTTACGAGTTTCATCTTTTTTTAGTGATTCTCGGGAGCCGTAAAATGGAACAGTGAAGACAAATTCATCCGTTTCATATCAAATAGAATGTAAGAATCTGTTAATTACATTTCTCTTTAAAAAATGTGTGTTGATTTCTACATGTACCAAACCTGATGTGCAAACATCACTACCATGTACAAAGATGTAGACATATGTCAAAGGAGTTATTGCCCTTTATTGTTTTGACTCTTATTATTATTGTAAAATTTGTGTCGCCTACTCCTCAAAAAGCATAACAGCCTTAGCATACTTGAAGTGCAAGATCGCTGGCAAGGTATGAAACAACTAATTATTTTCCCCATAGACACCAATGTTAAAATGTCACATATTAATGATTTGCTGCAACTTCAACTCAAGTATGGATAATGCTGCACTGTAATTTTCATATAGAAACTAATTTTCCACTTGAAAAATCACCAGAAAAGGTGGGATCACAAGACATGTAAGAGAGTTCTTGTTTGTTTACCAAACATGTCAAGGGTACATCTGTTTTCATTTACAGTTGCTCACAAAGTGTAAGCACAGAGTCGAAATTTCGAAAATGTTCATCAATGATCCATTAAAACCTATTAATACGTTTCTTATACATACAACCACAAAATCGAATAGAAATGGGCAGTTATAATGCCCATTTCCATAAAAAAAATGAGGGCTTACTTTTTATTATAGGAACTACATTCGATACACCTCGGAGGTTTACATGTAGTTGTTGGTGGTAAACTTAGCAAGTATGGTGTGTAGGAATCAAGGGCAGATAAGGAAGATAAAACCTACTGGAGTTATTGCACCTTACTGTAATAACCAACATAGGTGTGTAGCAGTGTATAGGCGGGATAGTTTTTTCATATGCAAGTATTCCATATACGCTACTTTACAACTATGACGTCATAGTATTAAACTTTCTCAAAATGGCGTATTCTATATCTGTTTCAGAAGAACCTTCAAATGGTCATATCTTCCTTTTTTTATCTTCCGACTTTGATAAATAGTTTACCCCGACCCACTCTGTGTTTAAAACGCTCAATAATAAAGTGTTTGAATAAATGCCACTGTTTCGATTTAAATAGTGCGCTGTCGCTATTAGTAGAAAAAAGTCCATTCTTGCGTATGAGCATGCGTGCGTGCTTGTGTGTGTCGGTATTTTGTTTGACTGAAATCAAAACCAATACTAGTATGTTGAAATTATAAGGCGTTCGTCGACCTTCAAAGACCCCAAGCATGATCCGAGGATATCAATCACCACGGTCCTACTGCGGTGCCCAGATGGATATCATGGCGATGTTTGGCGATAGTCATCTTGGCAGCTTGGCTTTGATTTTGATCTGAAGAAATTAACTTTTAATACGAATGCAGATCAATAATGTTAAAGTCATTAAGCGTTTTAACACTTTCATTAGTGAGTTGTTGGAAATTGGCCACGTCCAAGATGTGTAACCCTAACAAAATACTTCCTTCTGGCAAAGTGGACTGAAAATAAGCATATAATGGTATGGTTTTATTCGAAACGGTGAGAAATCAATTTGTAATATGGAATTGGAACGAACTTATGACAACTTTCTGCAAATTCCCGGACAACGGACCTACTTTTAAAGTATGCTATTATGGCTGTGGTGTAATATAACATTTCCGTTCAATGCTTAAAGTCAGAATATGCTTATTGTTAACCTTAAAGGAGATGATAGAGACTTTGTGTCAAGTATTTGTGTATAATATTACCGTCAAATTTGCATTAAATCCCCGATGTACCCAGCCGTTAATAGAAACAACTGATTAGAAACGTAAGCTTCGTTAAAAAGGCACGCTGACTTTTTACATAAACATTACCTGTGCTATAAATAAATCATTTGGATCTGCATACTTCCAGTGTTGTGCTTAGCGTCGGCGCTGCGTGTAGGGGATACAGCGTAATTAGTACATACATATTTATTCGGCATAGTGTGTACAGTTAAATTGTATTCAGTTTATTTGCTAGCGTAATTCTCTAAGTTGTAATGCTTCCAAGTGCTTCGTCAACTGTTTCAGTTTATGTGTTAATAATCATGTTCTGCCTTTAAACAATTTAAGCACCGAGAGGTAATAAATAATATAAAATGTCTTAAAGGGGTTGATGCACTATTTTCAAACAGGATTTATTTAAAAGGGCTCTGAAAAACTTGGAAAAAGCTGAAAGAATTATCAAAATGTCATAATAAATAAAGGAGATGTGACCTATTGAAGATTTGCAAAGAACATAAATGGAGGCGGCCATCTTTGAACGATGACGTCATCACGCCGTTTAGCCATATATGGCATATTGACAAAATGTATTTTAAAGCAAATAAAACCACTGCAAATTGATTAAAAATAAATATACAGATGTAAAATGTATACATTTTAGTATTATTTTTCATGTGTAGTGATTTTCTTTGCTTTAAAAGGCATTTTATCAATATGTCATATATGGCACAAAGGCGCGATGACGTCGTCGTTCAAAGATGGCCGCCTCCATTATGTTTCTTTGCGCATTTTCAATAGGTCATATCTCCTTTATTTTTCATGGCATTTTGATAATTCTTTCAGCTTTTTTCAAGTTTTTCAGAGCCCTTTAAACTAAACTGTGTTTGAAAATAGTGCATCAACCCCTTTAAACTAAATATAGACCCAACCCGTACCATGCATTTAATACAGATGAGTTAAGAACACTTAATTTACCTACAAAAGATGTCAAAATATATATACCGTTTAACCCAAGTCCTACGTCCAATTTAACAATTAATTAAAAGCCTATGTCCACGACAGAATTGCCCCGGGGTTAGGGACTTAACCGCATCAATTATGCCACTCGCGAAAGTGTAACGTTTTTAATACAATCAATTAAGTTGAAGTGTTTAATTAACAAGAAGTCACATATGAAGTGGTAATGAAAAAAATAATAGGAAAAACATAGAAATAAAACAGGCTTATTTTTTTTTTTTTTTTTTTTTTTTTTTTTGTAATAGTGTTAAGGTTTAATTACGCTAAATCAACCGGATGTGCTCGCCTGTTGCATCGAAAGTAGTTCTGTATTAAAGAGTGCTAATTGTTTTATTCTTTAAAAACCTTTTTAGTGTAGTTTCCTGTTATTTCTTTGCTGTGACTGTATTCTGGACATGTCATTGATATCTGAACATGCAGCGTTTGACTGGTTTTGATATATACTTCAGGCGTGAAAATAGACAGGGAATACAACTGCAAAGTTAAAAATAACGTTGACATTTGAACCGGTGTTAGTTTACAGCTGAAGGAATCATTCTTAAACGATATTCACATACCCAACACCCCACCTCTCAATCCCTCCTCAGTTCCTTGTTGATGTTTAATAGCAGACGAGTTTATTTTTTTGATGAAAGTAAGTTTCCCAGAATTCTAACAAGGTTTGAATTTTTTAAAAGGGTGTTCAACATTCTCACTTTACTATGGAAGGGACATGAACCATTCACGCTATTATAACCTTAAGACGCGAATTACGGAACTATCTGAAAGCGCAAATGTGTAATCATAGTTTTAATATATAGAGAATAATAAATGGGTATTTTCATATCACACCCTATATCAGGCCTGAGACGCCATATCAGCCCGAGAGCTTGAGCTAGAGGGCTGATATGGGTCGAGGGCCTGATATAGGGGTGTGATATGAAAATACACAATTTTTATTCTACTTTAACATGTTAGATTAGTATATATAGACAGGAATATCATATCATGCCAGCCACCATCTATACCATTGTTTTCAAATATATTAGTATTAGTATTATCGTTATTATTATTTTATTATTATTATTATTATTATTATTATTATTAATAACTGCAATTTGTAAGTAGTATACTTATACATTGAATAGACATCTACCCACTTCATTGCTAGATAGTTTGTACATATATATAGTCGTTTTCTGATGTATACATGTTTTTGTTTTTTCCAATGTGATGATTTGTCGTCATTCATTCATTCATTCATATGTAAATGTATTTTGTAACATGTTGCTTATGCTGTTCATACCTAAGTGAAATAAAGAAGTTGAAGTTGAAGAAGTTGAAGTATTTATCATATACTTCAGCTTTGTCTTTTTCATACACCCTGAGTTCACTATTTTGGGAGGCTTCGTCATGGACATCGTATCGTTAGTGTAGAAGTGTGACCTGTCCGATATTATCTACTCTCACATGAGAAAACATGTATTTTGGGGGCTTTTCGCGGAATTTCGGTCTCTTTTTTAAAGGCCATGAAGATATGCTAATTTATATCTAGTCCCCGACAGGTAAATTGCGCGTTAATATCGATTTTATATAACTATTACTATTAATTATCGCACGTAGTGTACGATATTTCGCACGTATCTCTTCAAAGTTGAGATGTTTCGTCTGATAAAGCCGCCATATGCATTAAACTGAAGTAACACCGCCCCTGATGTGTACGAAATTATTTGTATTCCCCAACCTGTGAAAATGGCGATCGATTAAAATTTATCGATTTCGATTATCACAAATTTGATCGAGGATAAAGTCAATCAGACCAATAAAAATGTATGATTGTTATCTGTACCAGTTCGCGGAATGTAGCAATTTTGTAACTGTAAAATAAACTTCTCTGGAATGCCATACATTACATGTATGGCTTCAAAAAGTAAAAAAAAAATATAAAAAAATTGGTTTTGTTCAGTCACTTCAGTCGGCTGCCGTTCTTTCCAGTTCGCCTATTTCAAACAACGGAATCAGAGAAATAAAAAAATAACTCTTTAAATAGTGAAAATGTATAAGATGACATTTCGTTCATATACAAAACAATATACACGCCGGACATAACTGTTTAAATGTAAAGGAGCGTGTTAAGAACCACAATAAGAACAGTGGTAATCCACTGCATTTTCATTAAACTAAAGCAACTGTTTTGGTGTTTTTTACACATTTTTTTAGCATTTACAGTTAATCTAATCACAGACATAATAATATATTATGATTTGGTCTGTGAATTAATATATGCTAAATACTGGGAAGTTCAAGCACCTAAGGTGACAATTAATGTCTTGACCTGAAAATAGAACCCCTATCCTTACTAAAACATTAATTAAATCTTAGTATGTGCACATTTGACAAGTTAAGAACACTTCAATTACTTACAAAAGACGCCAGAAAGGACATTGCGTTTAACCAAAGTCCTACATCCAATTGTCGCATTCATTCATGAGACAAGTTCATTCTTAGAAGATACATAACCCACAGACCTAATAACAATTATTTATTAATATGTCTGTGCATAACCCCACATTTCTGTGGATATTTTGCCAGCATGTTTGCCATTTGTGATGAGAATGTTTTTTTTTTTAATTGGCTCTAGATATGAATGACAACATGACATTTTAATTTTAATTCATACGCACCTCAAAGCAAAATCAATGGGCGTGTTACACCTATAGTCAGATGGGAAATACTATAAACTAAAAATGCAAAGCAAAATATTTGAAAAATTGATACGGAAATGTCCGGCCTGTGATCAGGGTTCAATATGCCATTTTCGTTCCATCTGTGATCGATATCATGACCCCTGATTGGATCACGTGTTAATTACACTACGGCACCACCATACCCAGATCTCGTCATCAACGTCATCAACAAGCAGTACCTCGTGTATACATATTGTTGCTATGAAGTAACGTCTGTTGCTAACCTAGACTGGCATTAGTCCTTAATATTATAACATTTTACTATAACCTTTTAACTATCATTATTTCCTTTGCACTGAAAGAGTGTGTGTGTGTGTGTAGTTCTAAGGTTCCGCCAACGAACATGTCAAGGTATACCTGACGCGATGGGCACAATAGAGTCTGGACTTTTTGCACTGAAAGAGGCAAATATCTCCACTTATAACGTGTAGTCTTATCTCAACAGTAAGTCATGGAGAGAAACAGAGCTTGAAATAAAATAATTTTTATGCAGGGTATTATCTTATTTTTTAATTTGTTTAATTTTAATATTTATAGTCTAATTTATAGAATGATACCAGTCTATTGCTATCCAAGTAGCCTTTACGGAATAGCTAAGAAGCCGCCGTTAGACTTGATTTCACCCAGTAGCAACTTTCAGTTTGCATGAAAACAAACAAAATCATAGGTTGGAAAAAGTTTATTTTAAATGTAATGGTTCTTAGCACGATGAAACCAGAAATATATGATACCTTTATTTGTCTTTAATAGAAGACTGTCGACATTTCTATTACACGACCAAAGACAAAAAACTGATGAACGTAACAAATATGATTTTTGCCTATTCTCCTAATAACTTTTCCGTTGAATTCCTTTTTGTTCAAATCGTTTAAGTAAGGAAGATACCATGATTCGAAAGAGAATCATTTTGCGGGACGATTTGACATGGAGTGTGTATGCCTACAACTCTAAAACCTACAGGACCATTGCCTTTAGTTTCTTTGATTTGTGTAGTATAGGATCATTTTTGCTCATTCTTTGTCATATTTGTATTTAAAGTCAGGCAATTTTTGATGAAGTTTCCGCACTGTGCCATCTTAAATTCCGATAATTTCATTGTTTCCTATCTAGCTGTTATTAGGTATATGATTGCAGAATCTACCCAAGACGTTTAGCAAGTTCCACAGGCATGGAATTATATTATTTTTTTGGGAATACTTTTTTATTGATCTGTATTTGTAGTGAATTACCATAGTCCTATATATAGTATGTGGTCTATGGAATTACAGAAATATATGAACGTTTAATAGACGTTTTCATGTATAGCAAAGGCTTTAACCTTAGTTTTAATGTTAGAATGTCGACGCATTTATTATTGAGCCATTGCTCGTTCTTACCCCGCCCCCTCCCCCCACCCCACCACACACATGCCCTTACTTCCCCCACCCCCACCCACACACAACACCCCACATCCTCCCCCAAAACAACTGAGACTATGTAAAATTGTATACACAACATTGACGAGCATCGGACTTCGTACATATTATAAGTATGGTTTTATTTTAACTATGAGAAGCTGTCCTTTCTTATGAACGCGGAATTCACCATTTTGGGAGTCTTTCTTCAAGATGCATTATGTAAGATGTGTGACAGTATCATTTAGACTCACATTTCATACACGTATAATAAAACATGTATTTTGGGCTGTTCACGGAATTTCATTCCCTTTATTTAAAGGCCATAAAGATATGCTAATTTGAATTTTGTCCACGACATATTAATTGCGCGTTAACGCAGATTTTATATAAATATTACTATTAATGATTGCACTAATTGTTCGAGGTTTCGCACGTATGTTTTAAATTGTGATGTTTCGTTTGATAAAACCGCCATATACAGTAAACTGTCGCTTAACGTGTTATCGAGGTAGACTTTAACTGGGAAAACACGCCCCCTATTTGTACGAAATTATTTATATTCTTCAACCTGTGAAAATGGCGATCGATAAAAATATATCGATTTCGATAATCACAAATTTGATCGAGGATAAAGTCAAACAGAACAATAAAAATATAAGATTGTTATCTGTACCAATTCGCGGAATGTAGAAATTTTGTAACTGTAAAATAAACTTCTCTGGAATGTTTGATGAATAACCTGTACATTATATTCATGGGTTTACAATGTTCAAAAACGCATTTCGTTCCATTCCCTCAGGTCCGCGTTTTTTCCAGTTTGTTTACAAACGAGGGAATTGACTGCATTCGGCATTAATGATAAACTGAGACCTGGGATGATAATTGATAATATAAAGCCCTGCTGAAACTGATCCGTTGAAAGCAATATACAGTATATATATATATAATTTCAATAACTGGCATGAACTGTTTTGCTTAAATCAATGTTTAAAATCAAATCAATGATAAAACGTGGATAAGTCCGAACAGCATTTTCATAATAAAATAATCAATTGAAACTGTTCATGATGCTTAACACATTTTTTTTAAAAATTTATAATCGATATACATGTATAACGTTTCCGCTTGAACAGTTAAACACCACGAGGTAACACATAATGTCTTAAAATGAATATAGACCCTAACTCCTACCAAAGTAGTATTTAAAATTTAGGATGTGCACATTTGACAAGTTAAGAACTCTTCAATTACTGACAAAAGATGTCAGAAAATAAATTACGTAATAAATAACCAAAGTCCTACATTTAATTTTTGTAATTAAAAGCCTATGTTTTCAGATTGGATCACCGACAGATAGCTCCGGGGTTGTGGACTTAAGTACAGATGACGCCACTTGTAAAATGCATAAGTATACATACACTTCAGGTGTGGAAATAAACCACTCAATGTAATGTTTTTAATATCATCAAATAATGAAATAAACGTGTTTCATCTGAAAGCAAAAATATGGAGGTAAAAACAATATGTATGCTCTTTTATATGGAAATTAACCAACACATATTATTTGGGAGAAAATGAAAACGAGGCAGATAATGCTTCTGTTCATACAGATTTTCATTTTGTTTATATATGAAATATATTAGTCACATCACTCGGAGTCTTACTAAACATGAACCATATTCAAATATAGGAAAAAATCGATCCTAAAATGTGAATGCTATTTTGGTATGTTACTCTTTATTATCTTTCCATTCTCTCAAAATCAAATCCAGGGAGATACGCACAAAATGGAACTAATAATATAATCAAAGACACTGTACAATTTGAAATTCTAGGAACATAGAAGACGAATATCATTTTAATTCTCGAATCTGTGGATGTGTGCGTATGCGTATCTTAAGGTATACGCAAGGGCACAGCAGATTGTAAACTATGGTGCAATTGACTGCACCAGGCGATCTCGGTTTCTGATCCAAAATTCATGTGAGAAGTACAGTAGCGATCGTACTAACAATTACACTATGACATCACCATACCCTGATCCAAGTACTCGTAGTCAACAAAGAAGCAGCACCTCGTGTAATATACAGCGTGTTGTTATGTTGCTAATTATTAGCACGCGTCGGCGGTTTGTCTTTTAGGAAGATCAAATATGCCGCCTTTAACATGTAGATATGCAATATGTAACTTTTTGTGTAAAACAAAAAATGTACACAATTTTTAATTATTATAGCGACGTTTTTGAAGGGGAAAAAAAAGGTATATTAATATCGCTTCCGTTTGTCCGTCTGCCCGTCCGTCCGTCCGTTACCACATCTCCTCCTAACCGCTGAACGGACTTCAACCAAACTTAGGATATGACTTCACCACATCATGAGTAACATTAGTTTTGGTTCCGCGCCCACTGGCCCTCCGTGGAGGTCAATATAGGTCAAATACACTAAAAGTTCACTTACACTGTAATTTTTCCTTATTTTTGCATAAACTTGGTATATGTAACCGTCTCTGAAAGATAAACAACATATCAAACGATTTAATACTTCAAACTCAGACGTCTGCCCAGGGTGAGTGGGTGAGGTGGGGTATTTTAAATTATGACTCAAATGTAATGTTATATACTGTTTTTCCACCTCTTACGTCAACTGTGTGGCCCAGGGAAAGGGGGTGTCAAAATTCATTTACGCTGTAATTTTTCCATATTTTGCATATAATTTGGTGTATGTAATCGTCTATGAAAGATAAACAACATATCAAATGATTTTTTTATTTGAAACTTGGACGTCTGTCAATTTATGTGTGTGTGTGTGTTGGGCCTGGGGAATGGGCATCAAATACACTAATAATTCAATTACAGTATAATTTGTCCATACTTTTGCACATTAATTGGTATAAATAGTCGTCTATGAAAGAGATACACAGCATGTTAACTGATTTATTATTTAAAACTCGGACGTCTTCCCTGTGGTTGGGGGTGAATGGGTGGGTGGTATACAAGTATACTTCTCAGAAAACACAAAGCATATCTAACAATTCCAGTGTTTCCACCTTAGAGGTGTGCCTAGGTTGGGGGAGAGGGGCTGGGTGTGTGAAGGCTGGGAAGGGTGAGTGTGTAGTGGCAAATATTATATCCATTTTTCTTTCTCAATAAAATGTAATGATTTTGGGAATATCCGTACAATTTGCTCCAGGGTCACCATGGGACTCTGAAATAGGGGTCAAAAGTTCAAATACCCTTTACATTTTTTTATTCATTTACAGTGTCATATATGTATACAGAAAAGCATAAATAGTACCATTTCAGGTCTGAGTATAAAAGAAAAAAACAAAACAATTACATGTAAAATGGAAATATGGTTAAAAGGAATTGACCTGTGTGAAGATAACCAGGGTATTTGCGATGGCGCGCCATCGAATTCGTTCTAGTTTAGATTTGAGTTAGAGCTATGCACCTTTAAAAATGAAAATAGTTGGCAGAACCTCTATCGAGTATGAGAAAATATGTACATTAGTCAATTCATAATTTCGTTTTCTTTCCATTTATTTAAGGTCATGAATGTATTTATTTCCACGACATATTAATTGTGCGTTATCGCAGAATTTATATAAATATTACTATTCACCAAGGATTTGTACAAATCCTTGTATTCACTCGTATTAATTATCACAATAATTAAACGAGGTTTCGCACGTATCTTTTAAATTGAGATGTTTCGTTTGATAAAGCCGCCATATATATATTTTAATTCTTTGTCCTATTTCCCAGCATGTTGTCGCATTGACACTTAGTACTGTGAAAAGTATAGTAAAAGCAGTTTTTCACATTTCTTTTTTTACTTCAACGGGCCTTTTGTGCCTTGCGACGCAGTATGCCATATTGCAGCAGTAATCCATATAAAGTGCTGCAGTGAGCCATATAAATGGCATACTGCTGCAATATTGCATACTGCGTTGTCACAGAGCTAATAACAAACCGGGCAAGAATAGAGCCATTGCTTATCTAGGCAGAGGGGTAAAATTCCCCCAAATTCATGTTCATTTTTTTTTATTTTATCTAATTTTTGTAACTGATAAGCAGTAAATGCAATATGATAATATGCAATATTTAGACTGTCGCACGTTATCGCTCCTTTCTATCACCACAGTTATTATAATAATAATAATAATAATAATAATAATAATAATAATAATAAAGACTTTATTTAACGAGAGAACTCATTTGAAACTAGTCAATCTACCATGAGGCCCTCAACAATACAATATATACAATATTTACAAGTAAAAATGCATTTAAAGTGGTATATTCAGTAAATGGAAATATGTTTAAATAGAACTGCAAGACTTAGTCATTTACTAATATATCTGATGGTGAATCCACTGTAAATACAATGTTTTGAATTGATTTACAGATTGGGCATTTTGTATATGGTGGGGAAGAGAGTTCCACACTTTAGAGCCTGAATAAGCAAATGACTTTCTGAATAACTCACTATTGGGTCTGGGGGAATATAGCTGAAGATTTGATGATGATCTTAGATTCCGCATATGGACATTTGAAGTTAGAGTAAATGCGTCTTTAAGATAAGCAGGGGCCTGATCATTTACTGTTTTAAACATAATGATTGCCTTTTGAAATATAACGCTTTCGGGAAATGTCATCCAACTGAGTTCGTTTTTTTTTATGTCTGTGCTATCACAAACACTTGATACTAACTCATATACATCGTTTATCGCATACACGGGGGTATTGTATATCATACTGCCCTTCAAATGAATGAATAAAATGGGAGTTTATGTCACGTTAACACGTCATATTATATGTATTCGGACAATAATCTCAAAGGGGACAAACCCACGCGCGGAATAGGTATTTAACTCTTCACGCAGGGCGTTATTGACTGAGCTATTGAGGCTGCTTCGAACATACACGTGGCTTATACATGCGTATGGCTTTATGAATGGAGAATAGCAGAATTCACCATTTCTGTGAGACGTTTAAAATAGCATGTGTGTGTTGTTATATATTTATGGCCATATCGGTCTTGTTGTCCAATACTGTCCACCCTGTTATTCACATGTAACATACTTTTGCTATATACAAGTATGACGAGAAAACATGTATATTGGTCTGTTTGTAATTAAGTTTCCTTTCCATTTATTTAAGGTCATGTATATATATTTGTCCACGACAGGTAAATTGCACGTTGACGCAGATTTTAAATAAATATTACTATTACTTATCACACTAATTGTATGATATTTCGCACGTATCTTTTTAAGTTCAGATGTGTTGCTTGATATCACCGCCATATACAGTAAACTATCGCATAACGTGTTATCGAGCTGCAGTTTGGCGAAAAACACCGCCCCTTATTTGTACGAAATCATTTATATTCCTTAACCTGTGAAAAATTGCGATCGATCAGAATTTATCGATTTCGATAATCACAAATTTGATCGAGGATAAAGTCAATCAGAACAATAAACAAGAGGCCCAGGAGTACCTGTGGACGCTTTACTGGCTAAACATAAGTATAGTATCATTCAACCGGAACATGGCGATGATATACGCAACTAGGCTTGGTACTGATCATCCCTGCCAAGTTTTGTTGACATCCAGCCAGAGGTTCAGGAGAACTAGTCTGTACAACGTTAATGTATTAAAACTTTTAAGGAGTTATAACTCCGCCAAAATTCATTCAGCCAGAACACGGCAATGATAGGTGCAACTAGGCTTGGTACTGATCATCCCCACCAAGATTCGTTGAAATCCGGCAAGGAGTTCAGAAGAGACTAATCTGGACAAAGTGTGTCTATTGGAACCTTTAAAGGGCCACAACTCTGCCAAAATCATTCAACCGGTATATGGCGATGATATGCACAACTAGGCTTGATACTGATCATCCTTGTCAAGTTTCGTTGAAATCCAGCAAGAGGTTCAGCTGAATTAGCCCGGAAAATGTTTGCGTATCAAATAACTCTGCCAAAAATCTGTAAACCGGAACGCGACTACGACATGCACAACTAGGCTTGGTGCTGATGATCCCTGTAAAGTTTCGTTAAAATCTGGCGAGGGGTTCAGGAGAACTAGTCCAGACAAAGTTTGTGTATTAAAACCTTTAAAGGGCCATAACTCTGTTAAAATCATTCAACCGGAACACGGCGATGAATTTCACAACTAGACCTGGAACTGATCATCCCTAACAAGTTTCGTTTAAATCCGACCAGGGGGTCAGGAGAACTAGTCAGGACAAAGTTCGTGTATTAAAACATTTAAAGGGACATAACTCCGCCAAAATCATTCAACCGGAACACGGAGACGATCATCTCTGAAAAGTTTCATTGAAATCCGTCCAAATGAAGGCCCTTTCGTCTTAATGAGGCCAAAATATAGCATATTTCAGAAAATCAAGGGCCATAACTCCTGTGTAAATGGTCCAATCTGGCTGTTTTTCAAATTTATCGGAGCTTTCATTGATATTAACAGTCTGGTAAAGTTTGGTAAATATCGGATTAAAAATGAAGGCCCATCATCTTAACAAGGCAAAATATAGCATTTTTAAATAAATCAAGGGCCATAACTCCGCTGTTTCTAGTTCGATCTGGCTGGTTTTCAAACTTATCCGAGCTTTCATTGATATTAAAATTCTGATACAGTTTGGTAAAGATCGGATGAAAAATGAAGGCCCTATCATCTTAACGAGGCAAAATATAGCACTTTTAACTAAATCAAGGGCCATAACTCCGCTGTTACTAGTCCGATCTGGCTGGTTTTCGAACTTGTCCGAGCTTTCATTGACATTAACAATCTGATACAGTTTGGTAAAGATCAGATGAAAACGTCTTAACGAGCATTTTTAACTAATCAAGGGCCATAACTCCGCTGTTACTGGTCCGATCTGGTTGGTTTTCGAACTTGTCTGAGTTTTTATTGACATTAACAATATCGTATAGATTGGTAAAGTTCAGATGGAAAATGAAGGCCGTGTCGTCTTAACAAGGTAAAAGTAAACGGACAGACGGACGACGGACAACTCACCATCCCATAAGCTCTGCTGACCCTTGGCCAGTAGAGCTAAAAATCATGATGTAGCAATTTTGTTACTGTAAAATAGACGTCTCTGGAATGTTTGAGAATGTTTGCTTGATACTAGTAAACTTCTGAGGAATGTTTAATTGATAACCGGTACATCACATACATGTATTCATGTGAAAAAAATGTTTTTTGTTTCAGTCCACGTTCTTTCCAGTGTGCTTACAAACTACGGAATTGACCGCATGCAGTGATAAATGATGAACTGAATCAGTATTCGTTGCAATAACAATAAGTTCAATAACTGTTCAAATCAATGTTTGGAAACAATTCATCATTGAAACTTCATTTCCAAAATAAAATATCATAAAGTTGTGATTTAACTGAAACTGTTGATGGTGACTTAACACATTTTCAATTTTATAATTAATACAGGACGTTTCCACTACATGGTTGAACAGTTCAACACCGCGAGTTAACACATCATGTTTTTAACTATTACCAAAAGAGTATTTAAATTTAGGATGTGCACATTTGATAAGTTAAGACATTTCGATTACGGACAAAAGATGTCAGAACATAAATTGCGTTTAACCAAAGTCCAACCATTTAACTCAATTAACTGAAGCCTATGTTTTTAGTCGAGACCAACGAGATATATAGCCCGGGGGCTGGGGACGTCCATGTAAGAATGTGACGGTTTTATTTTAATACCATCAATTTACCTGTATAACGCAATAAACGTATTTTGTCAGAAAACAAAAATGAGGAGGTTATAACAAGATGGTCTTTTATATGGAAACAATCCAAACTATATTATTTGGGAGAAAAAGAAAGAAGCAGCCTAAACAACTCTTGTTTATTTGAAATTTTCATCAAATGAATTCATTTAAAGACACTTGCATGTCTGTACAGCCCTACAAATTATCCCAAGAACCACTTAAATCAATGTCCCAAAATAAGCTTCCTGTAGATGCTCTGGCTTATCAGTGATAACTGGAGGGGCATTTTGAAAGCTGGTATGAAGTTGTGGACCATGTGTAAAAATATGTCTTACCTTTAAGTTTACGTATGTATGTTTATACAAACAACACACTAATATAAATGGATATTCATCTTCTTTGTCGGCACTACTACACAATGTACAATGTCGTTGATTTCTATCAGTTTTTTTGTGAAATATCTGACAAAGCAATAGTCAAAGTAATGTGACTGCTGTTTTGATATGTTACCGTCTATATTTAGTAATGTGGCTGCTGTTTTGATATATTAACGTCTATGTTTAGTAATGTGACTGCGATTTTAATATGTTACCGTCTATATTTAGCAATGTGACTGCTGTTTTGATATGGTAACGCTTATATTTAGAAATGTGGCTGCTGTTTTGATATGTTACCGTTTATATTTAGTAATGTGACTGCTGTTTTGATATGTTACCGTTAATATTTAGTAATGTGACTGCTGTTTTGATATGTTACCGTTTATATTTAGTAATGTGACTGCTGTTTTGATATGTTACTGTTTATATTTAGAACACCACTGTGTAAGCTACGAATTATTATCTTCGCATTCCCTCAGAATCGCTATGAATCAAAGATACAGTACTCTTTGTGATTCTACGGGCATAGAAAACGAATACCATTTTAATTCTCAGATGTGAGTGCCTACGTGTGGGCGCGCGGGTGCGTGCGGGCGGGCGGGCGAGTATATAACACCTCGCGACCCGATAGGGGTAAGCAGAATGTAAAGTATGTGTGTGTTTGGTTTATGGTGCATTTAACTGTCTATGGGAAGATTTTTTTTTAAAATCCTATCCAAAATTCATGTGAGAAATACAATAGCGATCGTACTAACAATTACCCTTTGGCATCACCATACCCAGATCCTTGTACGCGTAGTCAACAAACAAGCAGCACCTCGTGTAATATACAACTTGTTGTTATGTTGCTACTTAGCAGCACGCGTCTGGTTTCTTTCAGGAAGGTCAAATATGCCGCCTTTAATATGTAAATACGCAAAAAACATGCACATTTTAAATTATTTAGATTTGGATTAGAGCTATGTCCCTTTAAAAAAAAAGAAATTGTTTTGAAATTAATCTAAGAGTCGACAGAACCTATATCGTGTATGAGAACATATGTACATTGGTCAATTCGCAATTTCGTTTCCTTTATACATATATAAGGTCATGAATATATATATTTCCACGGCGCGTTAAGGAGTAAGTTATATAAACATGATTATTAATTATCACACTAATTGTATGAGGTTTCGCAGGTATCTCTTTCAAATCAAGATGTTTCGTTTGATAAAGCCGCCATTTACAGTAAACTATCGCTTAACGTGTTATCGAGATGCAGTTTAGCTGTAAACACCGCCCCTTATTTGTACGAAATTATTTGTATTCCGCAACCTGTGAAAATGGATCGGTAAGAATTTATCGATATCGATTATCACAAATTTGATCGAGAATAAAGTCAATCAGACCAATAAAAATGTATGATTGTTATCTGTACCAGTTCGTGGAATGTAGCAATGGTATAACTGTAAAATAAACTTCTCTGGAATGTTTGATGGATAACCTGTACATTATAGTAAAGTTAAAATAATAATAGCAGCACCTTCTTTCAAGTTTGCTATAACAGCGGAATTAGAGAAATACATGATGGAAAGTAATAAGATGAACATTCGTTCTTATGCAAAAACAATAATTAAATAATTTCAAGAACTAATTAACTCAAATCAATGTCTAAAACCTAATTAATAATCTTAATCCAACTGATTTTCTAATATAAAAATAAAGTACTGATTTAATCAAAACTGTCTTTGGCTACTCAACACGTTTTTAAAGCCTGAAATTAATATATATCGTTTCCGCTCAATGCATGCCCGGTTAGACACCGCAAGGTAACACATAATGTCTTAAAATGAATATAGACCTTACACTTACCAAAATAGAATTTAAATGTAGAATATGCACATTTGACAAGTTAAGAACTCTTCAATTACATACAATAGATGTCAGAAAATGAATTGCGTTTAACCAAAATCCTAAACCATTTTTAGCAATTAATTAAAGCCTATGTTTTCGGAAGGGATCTCCAAAGATAGCCCCGGGGACTCACAAATGATGCCACTCGTAAACATGAAATCAGGAGCATACAAACAGGTCCATGTGAAAATGTAATGTTTTTAATACAGTAATTAAAATGAAATCAACGTGTTTTGCTAGAAAGCAAAAAGAGAAGGTTAAGACAAGATGGATGCTGTTTCATATGAAAACAAACCAGAATACATTATTTGGGGGGAAATAAAAAAAGCAGATAATGATACTGTTTATATTCATTCGTCTTTTGTTTATTTGTAATATAGCATACACCATGGCTCGGGTTCTTACTTAATAAATACTGAAAAGTTGATCCCTTGAAAGCAACAAACACAAACAAGACAGAAAAGTAGCAGACTCGGTTTTATTGAGTCTGTTCATGAGAGATAATTATAAGATGCAACACCTCTCACGCCTCCTAGCACCGGCTTAAGCGATATTCTACTTTAAAGCAACACAGAACGGGCTTGATGACCCCTAAGGACCAGTAAATAATAACACTACTGATATGTAGTCGGGGCGACTTTTTACGGCCGCCACACAGCACTAAATAAACGCTAGTGTGAATGTCAATAAATACTGAAACGGTGATCCCATGGAAGCAACAAACACAAACAATAGAGAAAAGTAGCAGACTTGGTTTTATTGAGTCTGTTCATGAGAGATAATTATAAGATGCAACACCTCTCTCGCCTCCTAGCACCGCCTTAAGCGATATTCTATTTTAAAGCAACACACAATGGGCTTGATGACCCCAAAGGACCATAATTAACAAATATAACCCAAATAAACAGTCCTAAAATGTGAATGCTATTTTGATATGTACCCTTTAAGATTGATAATCTTTCCATTCTCCCAGAATCAAATCCGGGGAGATACGCACAAAATAGAACTAATAGGAATGACGGATTATGTACAAATTGTAATTCTACGGACACAGAAGACGAATATCATTTTAATTCTCGGATCTGTGGGTATGTGCATATGGGTAAACATCCCGCGCTCTTTAATGGCACAGCACATTTTCAAACTAGGTGTGTGTTTGGTTTATGGTGCATTTGACTTCACCTGGGGACCTCGGTCTGATCCAAAAGGCATATGCGAAATACAGTCGCGATCGTACCAACAATTACACTATGGCATCACCATACCCAGATCCTGGTACTCGTAGTCAACAAACAAGCAGCACCACGTGTAACATACAACTTGTTGTTATTTGCTACTTAGTACCACGCGTCAGGTTTCTTTGAAGAAGATCTAAGATGCCGCCTTAAGACTTGTTTTCATCCAGTAGCAAGTTTTAATTAATTAAATCCATCAAAAAAGTACCAATTTGAAAAATATTTTTGCTCGAAACAAAGACCATAAAAATTTATATTTGTTTTTTAAGTTTTGTTATTTGAACGTGAGTCTATCTGCTGACCTTGCTGCTCCTTTTTCTCTGTCGATAAAACACGTGCAGTGCTAACAATGACAGTAAAATTGGTACTGTGAAAAGTGTAGTAATAGTGTGTGTTTGTTTTTTACAGACTCTTTGAAGAACAAAAGCTTTTAGAAAATATAGCTTCACGTGTATTTATTTTACTTCTACGCTTCAAAAATACAGAACGAGATATATACCCATTGAAAAAAACAACACCAACGAGCCACCAAATAACTCTCAATAAACAAATCGTTGTTATATGCTGACCACGAGTCGGCGTTTCTTTGAAGTGCACGGATGCAGTCTATATGTCAGACCGAACAACCAATTTCTGTTTTAAATCCATAAAAACTGGAAAGTAGCAAGTACCAATTTGAAAAAGATTTTTTCATGAAACAAAGACCATAAAAATAAAGTTTAAAAATTATGTTCGTTTTTTAACTTTTGTTCTTTGAACATGAATCTTGGTAATATTCCATAGAGCCTATCTGCTCACCTTCCTGCTCCTTTTTTCCTGTCGATAAAACATGTGCAGGTGGTCGCAATGGCAGTTGGTACTGTGAAAAATGAAGTAATAGTAGTGTTTACAGACTCGTTGAAGAACAAAATCTGTTAGAAAATATATAGCTTCATGTGTATTTGTTTTATTTCTACGCGTCAAAAATACTAGACGAGATATATACCCATTGAAAAAAACACCCAAAAGCCGCTAAATAACCAATTAACAAATCGGTGCTATATGCTGACTTCCTTTCTTCTGAAAGCAAAACACGAGTCGTCGTTTCTTTGAAGTGCACGGATGCATTCTATAGGTCAGACCGAACAACACAACGTTTTTATTTAATATGTGCGATAAAGCGCATGGCTTTTTTTCACATTTTGCAGAATGCCATTTATCTAAAGGTACATACGCAAGTGCATATCAGTAAATATTGAAGACAAACACACGCACATACATATAAACAACTACTGAAGACAAACACACGCACATACACATAAACAGCTAATGAAGACAAAAAAGGCACATACACATAAACAGCAACTGAATATAAACGTAAGCACATACATATAAACAAATACTGAAGATAAACACGCGCACATACATATAAACAACTACGGAAGACAAACACACGCACATACATATAAACAACTACTGAAGGAAACACACGCACATACATATAAACAACTACTGAATGAAAACACACGCACATGCATATAAACAACTACTGAAGACAAACACACGCACATACATCATACCCAGATCCTAGTACTCGAAGTCAACAACAAAAACAGCACCTAGTTTAATATACAGCTCGTTTTTATGTTGCTACTTAGCAGCACGCGTCGAATGTCTTGTAGGAAGATCAAATATGCCGCCTTTAATATGTAAATATGGAGTCCCGTAAATATGAAATATGAATTTGTGCACATTTTATATTATTTAGATTTGGGTTAGAACTATCAGGGCTTTATATGACAAATTTCATATAAAGCAATGGAACTATATACCTTTAGACATGAATTTATTTTGAAATTACATTAAGAGCCTACAGAACCTCTATCGAGTATGAGAAAATATGTACACTAGTCAATTCATGATTTCGTTTCCTTTCCATTTATTCAGGGCTTTATATGTGTGTGTGTGTGTGTATTTCTAAGGATTATAGTCCCTCCACCTACGACAGGCGTCCTACCTGACGATTATAGGCACAATGTCTGGACTTTTATCTGTGTGTTATTGTGTGATGTGATGATATGTCTACTTGAAGCAGCGAACTCAATGGTTTCTTTATAGTGCTGCCACACTGGAATACCACGCCGTAGTAGACATGATACCCCCACCCGCCAGTCACATTATTCTGACACTGGTCAATCAGTCGCAGCACTACCCATTATTTGCTCGTCAGGCAAGGGTTACAAGTGACTACTCCATTTTTAAAGTCTTTGGTATGACGCGGTCAGGGGACTCGAACCCACGACCTCCCGAATGCAAGGCAGACGCTATAACCACTACACCACAATGCTTCGGTTCAGGGCTTTATATGACAATGCATTTACATTTTAAAGGTAATTTTGAATATGAACCATATCTCGATATTTTGCCATATAATTTGCGAATTGTTTTATCAAAACTAAGACTATCGTCGCATTCACTGCGAATTGAAACTGGGCGCTACGCACAGAACAGATTAGAAAGAAACCAACGTTATTGTACCATTTGTAATTCTAATGACATCCAAGATGAATACCATTTTGTTTTGATTTGTCCTTTATATGATAATATAAGAAGAAAATACATTAAAAATTCTCGTAATGATTTATTCTTTAATCAAAACTAGGTTTATCCTCGAATGAAAACTATTATCAATTAATTATTTATGTTAATGCTTTTTTGATAATGAGAACAAAATTGTTTTTTAATGTAATATTTAATTTAATTTGCGTAAGTTAAAGTTCAGTGTCATTTCCACATATTTATTCAATTATTTAATATTTCAAATTATTCAATAATACAATTTATATGAAACTAGTGTGCAAAATTATGTTTTTGTTGTTTGTTTGTTTTGTTTATAGTGTCACGAATAATGTTTGCGTATTGTATATGATGATAAACTTGTAAAGTTTAAATCAATAAAAAAGATCTGTCTGTCTGTCTGTCTGTCTATGACATTTAATTATTAGCCCAGATTTATTTAAGGTCATGCATATATATTTTTCCACGACATATCAATTGCGAGTTAACACCGATTTTATATAACTGTTACCATTAATTATCACACTAATTGTATGAGGTTTCGCACGTATCTCTTAAATTGAGATGTTTCGTTTGATAAAGCCGCCATATACAGTAAACTATCGCTTAACGTGTTATCTAGATGCAGTGTGGCGGGAAACACCGCCCCTTATTTGTACGAAATTATTTGTATTCCTCAAACTGTGAAAATGACGATCGGTAAGAATTTATCGATATCGATTATCACAAATTTGATCAAGGATAAAGTCAATCAGACCAATAAAAATGTATGATTCTTATCTGGTACCAGTTCACGGAATGTAACAATGGTGTAACTGTAAAATAAACTTCCCTGGAATGTTTGATGGATAACCTGTACATTATATTAACGTTTTAAAAAAAAGCAGCACTTTCTTTCAAGTTTGCTATAACAGCGGGATTAGAGAAATACATGATGGAAAGTAATAAGATGAACATTCGTTCTCATGCAAATACAATAATTAAATAATTTCAAGAACTAATTAACTCAAATCAGTGTCTAAAACCAAATCAATAGTCTTAATCCAACTGGTTTTCTAATATGAAAATAAAGTACTGAATTAATTAAAACTGTTTTGGCGACTCAACACGTTTTTAAAGCCTGCAATTGAGATATATCGTTTCCGCTCAATGCATGAACAGTTAGACATCCCAAGGTAACACATAATGTCTTAAAATGAATATAGACCCTGACACTTACCAAAATAGAATTTAAAGGTAGGATATGCACATTTGACAAGTTAAGAGCACTTCAATTACATATAATAGATGTCAGAAAATTAATTGCGTTTAACCAAAATCCTAAACCATTTTTAGCAATTAATTAAAGCCTATGTTTTCAGAAGGGATCTCCAAAAGATAGCCCCGGGGACTCACAAATGATGCCACTCGTAAACATGAAATCAGGAGCATACAAACAGGTCCATGTGAACATGTAACGTTTTTAATACAGTTATTAAAATGAAATCAACGTGTTTTGCTAGAAATCAAAAACGAGGAGGTTGAGACAAGATGGATGCTGTTTCATATGAAAACAAACCGAACTACATTATTTGGGAGAAAATAGAAAACAAGCAAATAATGATACTGTTGATATTCATTCGTCTTTTGTTATAATGCATACACCGTCGCTCGTGTTATTACTTAACATGAACCATAATTAACAAATATAACCAAACAGTCCTAAAACGTGAATGCTATTTTGATATGTACCTTTACGATTGATTATCTTGGCATTCACTCAGAATCAAATCCGGGGATATACCCACAAAATAGAACTAAATAGGATCTCGGATTCTGTACAATTTGTAATTCTACGGACACAGAAGACGAATATCGTTTTAATTTACGGACATGTGGATGTGTGCATATGGGTAAACATCCCGCGCTCTTTAAGGGCACATTTTCAAACTAGGTGTGTGTTTGATTTATGCTGCATTTGCCTTAACCTGGGAACCTCGGTCTGATCCAAAAGTCATATGAGAAATACAGTAGCGATCATACCAACAATTACACTATGGCGTCACCATATTCAGTTGCTGATACTCGGAGTCAACAAACAAGCATCACCTCGTGTAATATACAACTTGTTGTTATGTTGCTACTTAGCAGCACGCGTCGGGTTTCTTTGAAGAAGATGTAAGATGCCGCCTTCAGCGATTTGTTTTCTTCCAGTAGCCAGTGTTAATTAATATTAAATCCATAAAAACTGGAAAGTAGCAAGTACCAATATGAACAATATTTTTCATGAAACAAAAACCATGGTCCGTATTCAAGCTTCTTAGCAATATCTTAAGCGAAATTTTATCAATTATTAACACCTTTTATATCGATTGAAGACATTTTCTTAATATCGATTATAAGGTTATGGATAAATAAAACATACAGCTAAATATTTATCTTAAAATAAATGGTTTGTAGTGTCCCTGAGAGGTTAATAAGGATATTTAAACACATGTAAATGTCTTAAACATTTTCCACTTAAGTTGCTTTATGAATACGGGCCCATAAAAATAAAGTTTAAAATAATGTTTGTTTATAAATGGTTTTTTTTTCTTTATCGTGAATTCTTGTAATATTACCATAGTCTATCCGCCGACATCTCTGCTTCTTTTTCTATGTCGATAAAACACGTGCAGTGGTAACAATGACAGTTGGTACTTCTAAAAGTGAGGTAAGGAAAATGTAAGATTGTTATTTGTACCAATTCGTAGAATGTATAGCATTTTGTAACTGGAAAATAAATCTCCCTGGAATGTTTGATTGATAACGTGTACATTATATTAAAACATAAAAGCAGCACTTTCTTTCAAGTTTGCTATAACAGCGAAATCGAAGAAATACATGATGGAAAGTTATAAGATGAACGAACATTCGAACTGGAGTGCGTGGTCCAGTGGTTGAGCGCCGAACCCCTGATCGAGAGGTCGTGGGTTCGATCGTCCGTCGCGGCCACGTTATTTATCCTTTAGCAAGATAATTAATCCACATTGCTTAGTACTGGTTCTACCCAGGAAGCCATCGAGAGTGATTAATCTAAGTTGCAAGAACTTGTTTCGCAATCGATGTAAAATAAATATGTTTAAAACAAAAAACATTCGTTCTTATGCAAAAACAATAATTAAATAATTTCAAGAACGGATAACTCAGATCAGTGTCTAAAACCAAATCAATAGTCTTAATCCAACTGATTTTCTAATATAAAAATAAAGTACTGATTTAATAACTGTCTTTGGCGACTCAACACGCCTTTAAAGCCTGCAATTAAGATATATCGTTTCCGCTCAATGCATGAACAGTTAGACACCGCAAGGTAACACATAATGTCTTAAAATGAAATAGACCTTACACTTACCAAAATAGAATTTAAATGTACATTTGACTAGTTAAGAACACTTCAATTACATACAAAAGATGTCAGAAAATGAATTGCGTTTAACCAAAATCCTAAACCATTTTTAGCAATTAATTAAAGCCTATGTTTTCAGAAGGGATCTCCAAAATATAGCCCCGGGTTAAGGCACACAAATGATGCCACTCGTGAACTTGAAATCACGTGCATACATACAGGTCCATGTGGAAGTGTGATGTTTTTAATACAGTAATTAACTTGAACAAGTGAAATAAACATGTTTTGCCAGACAGCAAAAACGAGGAGGTAAAAACAAAATGGATGCTGTTTCATATGAAAACAAACCAGAATATATCGTTTGGGGGAAAGTAAAAAAGAAGCATATAATGATACCGTTAAAATTCATTCGTCTTTTGGCATATGGCATATTGACAAAATATATTTTAAAGCAAAACAAATCACTGCAAATTGATTAAAAATAAATATACAGGTGCAAAATATATAAACTGTATAATTATTTTTCTTTGCTTTAAAAGACATTCTGTCAATATGCCATATATGGTAAAAAGGCGCGATGACGTCATCTTTCCAAGATGGCCGCCTCCATTTAAGTTTCTTTGCAAATTTTCAATAGGTCATATCATAGATCTACATAGATCTATGTTCATATCTCCTTTATTTTTAATGGCATTTTGATAATTCTTTCAGCTTTTTTCAAGTTTTTCAGAGTCCTTTAAAATAAACCTTGTTTGAAAATAGTGCATCAACCCCTTACAACACATTTTCGAAAGAGGTGTGTTTGGTTCATGGTGCATTTGACCTCATCTGGGAAACTCGGTCTGATCTTAAAATCGTATCAGAAAACAGTAGCTGTCGTACCAATTACACTAGGGCATCACCATACTCAGGTCGTGCTACTGTCAACAAACAAGCAGCACCTCGTGTAATATACAACTTGTTGTTATGTTGCTACTTAGTAGCACGCGTCGGTTTCTTTGAAGAAGATCTCAAATGCCGCCTTAAGACTTGTTTTCATCAAGTAGCAAGTTTTAATTAATTAAATCCATAAAAAAAGTACCAATTTGAAAAATATTTTTGCTCGAAACAAAGACCATAAAAATAAACTTTAAAAATTTATATTTGTTTTTTAAGTTTTGTTATTTGATCGTGAGTCTATCTGCTGACCTTGCTGCTCCTTTTTCTCTGTCGATAAAACACGTGCAGTGCTAACAATGACAGTAAAATTGGTACTGTGAAAAGTGTAGTAATAGTGTGTGTTTGTTTTTTACAGACTCTTTGAAGAACAAACGCTTTTAGAAAATATAGCTTCACGTGTATTTATTTTACTTCTACGCTTCAAAAATACAGAACGAGATAAATACCCATTGAAAAAAAAAACACCAACGAGCCACAAAATAACTCTCAATAAACAAATCGTTGTTATATGCTGACCACGAGTCGGCGTTTCTTTGAAGTGCACGGATGCAGTCTATATGTCAGACCGAACAACCAATTGCTGTTGTTTTTAATATGTGCGATAAATCATTAAGTCTTTTTTCTTCTTGTGTTTGAACTTCTCTCCTTTTTGTTCCATTTTAAAAGCGCGAAAGTTGTACGTAATTATACATTAAAGAGGCGTAGATACTTTTATTGGCTTAAACTATTACAGTTTTTCATCATTACAAATATATGACAATTATATTATATACACACATGACAGATTTTAACATTGCATATACAACAAAATAATCATTACGTTTTTCTTTTCTTCATACATATTTAAACTAAAATGGTATGTCAATGATAAACGAGGATGTTCTGAAATACGATATCTAGTTTTTTTTAGTCTGTTAAATTGGATGTAGAAAGCCGTAAAACAAGCGCCTCTGAAATAAATTTACTTAAACTGAGAATAATATATTTGTTTAAATGACTGCAACAATTCCACACATTTAAACATGCTTGGTCTAGTTGTGTAATATTTAGGAATATATTTGTTTCTAATGTTAGAGTAAGTAGTACAGATCAAAATAAATTGGTACTCGTCTTCAATATCGTTAGTGTTACAAATTTCGCACACTCTTTCGTTTCTCTCTGTTCTCCCTCTAGAGTATCTCCCTGTTTCTATTCTTAACAATGAGCGGATAATCTTATTTTTGTTATACCACTTCTTAATTGTTTGGAGCATACTGTTTCTAGATATGTTTAAAATATACAGCATCAGTCAGTACTTCCATCTATATGTGCAGCCATTAAGGGATTGGCAAGATTCTTTCTTCGTGTACATTTATGTTAATAGTAAATATTTACAATTACATTGCTACTTTTACCGTTAGTGAAATGTTTGCCGGCAACATGTGAATTGAATGGAATTGGATTTTATAGTCGCACCAACAGCTAAGGGCATATGGCGACTTTCCAGCTTGGTGGAGGAAGACCCCAAATGCCCCCTCCGGGCAATTTTCGTGCACGGGCGGGCACCTGGGTAGAACCTCAGACGTTCCGCAAGCCAGCTGGATAGCTTCCCAACATAAAGATTCCTAGGCCACTGTGGGATCGAACCTACAGCGGCAACATGTGAATAACATATAATTGACAACATACCTATATACAGCTACTGAAGACAAACACACGCACATACACATAAACAACTAATGACGACAAACACACGCATACATATTTAAACAACTACTGAAGACAAACACACGAATACAAATATAAAAAGTACTGAAGACAAACATACGCACATAAATATAAACAACTACTAAAGAGAAACACACGCACATACATATAAACAACTACCGAAGACAAACACACGCACATACAAATCAACAACTACTGAAGACAAACATACGCACATACATATAAACAACTACCGAAGACAAACACACGCACATACATATAAACAACTACTGAAGACAAACATACGCACATACATATAAACAACTACTGAAAACAAACACACGCACATACATATAAACAACTACAAACGCACGCATACACATATAAACAACTACTGAAGACAAACGCACGCACAAACATGTTAACAAATGCTGAAAAACAAACACACGCACATACATATAAACAAAATATGATGACAAACACACGCACGCCCACATAAACAACTGCTGAAGACAAACGTATGCACATATAAATATAAACAAATGCTGACTACTGAACATAAACACACGCACAAACACATAAACAACTGCTGAAGACCAACACACGCACATACATATAAACAAATTCTGACGACAAACACGCGCACAAACACGTAAACAACTGCTGAAGACAAACATACGCACATACATATACATAATTACTGACGACAAACATACGCACATACATATACGCAACTACTGAAGACAAACATACGCACATACATATACATAATTACTGACGACAAACATACGCACATACATATACATAATTACTGACGACAAACATACGCACATACATATACGCAACTACTGAAGACAAACATACGCACATACATATTATACACAACTACTGAAGAGTAACAACTACTAAAGACAAACACGCGCACATACATATAAACATAGCTACAAAAGTAGTTGTAATATATAAGGGTGCGAAGTATAGGCATAGATGCAGGCAACATGCCAGCACACAATTGTTCGTTATCTTTCTTTTCTTTTTTCCTTTCAGTTTTCAATGTGTTCTAAACATGTCTTCTATCGTATTATTAAGAACATCTCGATACGGCGGGTATAAAGTTATTTTAAAAAAGTTTATAATATCGTTGTATATTAGATGAATATTAAAAATAAACAGCGTATCTGTTAACAATAATGACGACATAAAACTATAATGTAAACAATGTTAAAGACATCATTTAGAAGTGTTATAAAATAAGCCAAATCTCGCAGTTAGGCAATTTGGTCACTTTCACGTAAACGATCAAGTTTCCCTGCGGGAGCCCCCACTTGTCAAACTGATGCGCTGAATTGCGTCACATTGCAGTGTCTTCGTCAGCCAATCAAAACAGCGGATCTCTACATAAGGTGTTACATAATTGTTATCCGTAGGTGTCCTGGGCGGGGCTTCTGTCAATCATTATTCAATTTAGCGAAAAAGTGAGAGTTTTAGATTAAATCAGCTGAAGCTGAATCGTGGTTTTTATTGGCGATTCCTTAAAATGACAATTAGTTGAAATGTGATATATGCTCCTGCAACACCTCATAAAGTCTTAAAGACATATTGTACTTGGGAACGTTTCATTGCAATATTTTAATACTGAAGT
>JAWPHD010011845.1:0-80286 GCA_037043455.1 Cyrtodaria siliqua
CTACTTTCTTTAATAATGAAAAAATCAAGAAAGTTCTGCCATGTATTTTTTTTCGATTGAGCATCTACAAGGGAATGTTTAGTAAAAAAATGAAAATGCCATGGTTTACTTTTAGCTCCAGAAAGTGCTCATTTTTAAATCTATTTGGGGTAAATCAGTAATTATAAAATAAAATCAGAGTATTTTCAGTTTGATTATTGTGGAAAAAAGAGTTTTGAATAGACAATTTACAAGGGCAGCTATCGTGACATTAGTTTAAAGTTGCATGTAAGAATGATTGAAATTATAACATGAGGTG
This sequence comes from Cyrtodaria siliqua, assembly GCA_037043455.1. Classification (NCBI taxonomy): domain Eukaryota; kingdom Metazoa; phylum Mollusca; class Bivalvia; order Adapedonta; family Hiatellidae; genus Cyrtodaria; species Cyrtodaria siliqua. The sequence goes on from JAWPHD010011845.1 coordinate 299, forward strand.
TTTTTAAAGCCCCAAGTATAATACTATGTGATTTGACTCAAATATGCATAAATATAAATTTAATTGTCATTTCACAGGCACTTTCAGACAACGATGCTGTACCTTACTGACTATGAACTGTGACACAGGCCTTATATCAACGCAATAATAGCAAGGTAACATTTACTGTATTGTAGCATGCAGACAATGGGGATCACTTTGTCCATCGTCCGTCGTCTGTCATCACTTTAACCTGCAACCTAAGGAACATTATTAGTTATTGGGTTTGTTACTGACCCGCGACAGAAATAGCCGAGACCCCCTATATATCTGACTGACCCCACATATATCTGACTGACCCACATATTTCTGTTGGGGGTCAGGTCAGTAACAAAACCCAATAACAGATTTATTGCATCGAGCATCTTTTTTAAGGCAAACACCGATTATAATTTAACCATTTAAATGGAACGTCAACGTCATTGAGACGTTTGCGCAATTTGACGTCATGACGTGACGTCAGTTACAGTTTAAAACATTATGAATTTACTTATTATTTTTGTTAGTAACGCCTAAAGAACTATTCGAAATGATTTAAACTTTGAATCGGAATTTTAGTCAATATTGTTTGGTATTATAGAATAATAAAGGGTCACCATGTGCCCGCTCTAATCCAATGAAATTCCTAGGATTTGTGCGAGGGCAATAAAAATAATATGTGTGCATCGTCAATAGATGTGTAACCAGGTATGATTATAAAATATGGTTTTAGTTGCTTATTAATAATTATCTGATAATAGTGTGTCATACCTTGATCTGGTTCATCTTAATGACAATTGTCATGCACATGAAATTTGTCTGAGCTTGTTCACATGGAGTGATGTAGTTCTGCATGTAAGGTATCAAACATATCCAGAGATGTATTTGTATCATATCTGTCCATCTGTGGAACTGGTAGTGCAATGACGATAATTAATATTATGATTGACAAAAGACAGTCTTATTAAATAGTGTTAGAATTATTTTATATTAGAATTTGTGTTTCTGGATTTCAAGAACCTCATTACTCAATGTGAAGTAAAGCCTCAGTGTGTCCTGAGAATGTAATGAGTTTAATTAACTGGTTCATGGTCCAATTTTTAATACTGAACCAATCATAATCATTTGGTTGTTTCTATCATGACATCTCTTTCTGGTATTATGACATCACATCCTGGTTATGACATCACGTCATGCTATTATGACATCACGTCATGCTATTATGATGCAATTCCATTGTGTTCTGAGAACTGACTGAGCATTAAATTGCTGTGAGAACAGATTAAGATTACCTATATCTCTCAATGAGTAATGCATTTCTTGAAACAAGAATCATAAAATTCAAATATAGAATAATTCTAAAATGATTTAATAGACTGTTAGATATTTGATGATTGATTGGATACGTTCCTTTTGGACTTATACCTTTTCTTTATATGTAATTGTTAAAAGAGGGTAGTGTTGTCTCGTCTATGATTGAGCTATGATTGGAAAAGAGAGACAGTAAGAGAGTTCTAATTGAAGTCTGAAGCGGAATGTTATAATAATGGTTGGACTAAATATGTAAAGTTCCCAACTGAGAGTGATATGGAAGGTTCTAAGATATGAGTTGGGTTCTAGGGTTGGAAAAGTAAATTAGATAAAGGGGAATGTTAGGTTTAATTCATAATTTTGAATAGAGCATCATCAACAAAACTGACCATCAGTGACAGAAATAAGACCTACCTAATTCATTCTGGTAGGTGATAACTCGGTCTTTATCGTTGATGTTCAACCAAGTTTACTGATAAATTAAGGTATCTACAATGTGGTTCTTTTAAAACACCTACTGAAATAAGATAAAATCTCAACATCTCTGCAATGAAAAATTATGAATAAGACTTTTATGTTGATCTTCAACACATCTAGAATTAAAAAGAAGAAATAAATATATAAAGTGGATATACATACAGTTACTAAGATAATCCATCCAGTGACTGATGATCATCAAAATTATGGTTATGTGTTCAAGACCAGTGTCAAAGTCATACAATTTGAAAGAATATGCTTGTTGCATGGAAAATAACATTAATAAAAGGGAAACTGAAAACAAAATCTACTCTGATACAGGTTTGCAGAATGCAATGATGTTTGGTTTACTCGCATCCAATAGCACGGATCAAGATTGCTTAAATTGCTCAGATAGATTTCATTCGTACAAATATGTATGATTTTGTCCAAAAACAGATCGGGAATCTATTGAATTTGATAGTGCTCCTATTGTTCAATGTGCTTCTATAGTGTGACGTCAATATCGATCTGTGCTATTTGATAGAATACGTGCCTCATCTTTTATTATTAAGAAAGCTATTTACCAGTAGAGCATTCTCATACCCGCTCGGACTTTTTCTTCGGTAGAATATGGATTTATGGCACACCAACACAAAAGGTTATATGCACCAACAGGAATGACAGGAATGTCCCAGCCTCCTTTTACATTGAAATAAAGATATGCAGAATGTGCCTAGATGTTTTCAAGAGTTCTTAAGAGTTCTCAAGACTCAAGAGTTCTCAAGAGTTCTCAAGACTCAGAGTTCTCAAGAGTTCTCAAGACTCAAGAGTTCTTAAGAGTTCTCAAGAGTTGCTACAGATTCTGTTAGACATTGTTAGACATTGTGTTTTGTGCTGGAGCCGCAACCATTATTTCTTCCACCACTCAAGTAGCACCTGAAACAATACAGGGATCATGATGAAGACTTTAATAACATCACAAAAAATGACCAACTGAACATGAATGAGGGAGTATGTTACCCTGCTGCCTGGACAAGCAGTGGTCCTATTCTTGTTCGACAACCACACGAGGCTCCTCTTCAGAATCATTTTGTTAACATGCGCTATCTGGGATGGTATGGAAATGGTACATCGATCTGAGGAATTTTGTATTATGGCGACTTCGTTCTAAGACTAATATTTCTTAATTCAAATGCCAGAAATATAAAAGTAAATCATACCATATTCACTTCGTTTTTTTCTATGAAAACACAAATCCATCATTTTGTATCAGTAGTTTGTGACATCATCCAATGACGTGGTTTGTTACGTTATGTGACGTCACACGATAAATGGTGTGTTTTATGTCGCAAATATGAGACCTTAGCCATTGGAGTAACTTGTTACATTATCTTGAATGTGTTTATTTCAGAATGTGTACTATGTAATCAAGGCTTCATTAAGTATACTTCAAAATATTGCAGAAACTCGGGCATGAAACATCTATTTGACGAGACAAGACCTCAGAGGTAAGTTCCGTGTCGTAATACCATAGAAAGCTCTATGATGGCTTATTCTACATTTAAAGTCACTATCCCACCATCAACAGGCACATTTTACAACAGATGTACACTGTTTCTAACCTGTTGATGTGGTATATATATATTTATCACATAACCATAATCCGGTGTGGGAGTGGAATAACACCATTCTAAACACCATTCTATATTTTCGATATACAACTAGTTGTATATTCTAGCACGCACTGTCAAAAAAATTGATAATGACTATATGATCCAATTCCCACGGTTTATTATGACTATATCGGTTTCACGTTTTGAAGTGACAGGCAAAATGCAATAAAATTCGATATGTGAGTTATGTGATAAATAGAATCTAACATTCGTTCTAATTCATTATTGAATTTATTAAAATCGTTAGCAAAAATGATATAATGCTCGGCAAGAGCCTCGCATTATATCATTTTGCCAACTTGTTTAATAAATTCAATAATGAATGAGTACTCATGTAAGATCCTCTATATATAACTCGCATATTTTGAGAATTCAAACTCTATAGGCACAATATAAATGGCTTTAAACAGCCGGACCAAACCCCAAAACTGAAGCGTTGAATTTAGAGTTACCAACTCATAATTCATTTACGCATATTCAGTCATGGGTATTTTAAGAACCCATGAATAAACCTATACTTTAATTGGCTCTTATACATTTTTTTATATGACCTGAATACCAGGATAGAGTTTTGATAAACGGTTTTGTGGTGTTATTTTGCTGTTATTTTGTGGGTTTGTTTCTTAAAATAAAGTTTTGACCCTTGCTTGACTTTTGGCTTTTTTGACGGATTGAGTAGCCAATCCAGGCATATAGTTTGGCGATATCCATCTGTCCATCTGCCTGTCTGTCCTCTATGCGTTTTGACGTTTTGGTTAAAGTTTTTATGCTCAGTGAAATTTTTCGCGGTGGCATATATAGTTCCAGCTTTTTCCTTTCGTCCGGAGCATAACTTCAAAACTACTGATGAGACTGCAATGAAACTTCACACAATGATAAAGGGAATGAGAGGAAGTGCAGCGTACAAGAACCATAACTCATCATTCAAATGAGAGTTATTGCCCTGTGTAATGTTATACTTAGAATTTTTGCCCTGAACGTAATTTCAAAGCTACTGATGGGACTGCAGTTAAACTTCATACAATGATAGAGGGTAATGAGATGAAGTGCAGACTGCAAGAACCATAACTCTATCATCATTCAAATCAGAGTTATTTTTTCCCTTTGTAATTTTATTCTTGGAATTTTTGTCCGGAGCAAAATTTCAAAACTACTGGTGGGACTGCAATGAAACTTCACACAATGATACAGGGCAGTGAGAAGAAATGCAGAGTGCAAGAACCGTAATTCTGTTTTCATTCAAATTAGAGTTATTGCCCTTTGTAAATTTATACATAAATTTTTTGTCTGGAGCATAACTTCAAAACTACGATGGGACTGCAATGAAACTTCACACAATGATAGAGGGCAATGAGAAGAAGTGCAGAGATCTACAACCAATGTTCTTTCAAATTGGAGTTATTGCCCTTTGTAATTTTATACTTGTAATTCTTGTCCGAATCATAAGTCAGAAACTACTGATGGAACTGCAAATTGCAAACTGCTGGGTGATACAAGGTCATATGATAAGTTGTGGATAGTTGTCATTTCGGGGAGCAGCCATCAGTGGACCAATTTTCTTGTTCGTTAAAGTTTTTATTTTTCCTTATTTCTCAAAAATGAAATGTCGGAAAGCTTTGAAACTTGGCACACATGTTCATTATCATTACACAATGTTATATGACAAGAACCATAACTCTGTTATTTATTTTACCTGAATTTTCCACCCTTTCTACTTATATGTTTCAGTTAAAATGTTGAATTCGCAATCCGATGTTCGCACCACTGTTCGTGCTTCACTTGTTGTATCCTTTGTAGGTCTTGTTGATTTTAGTTTGATATACATCTCCATATGTACCAACCAATTTCCAATTTTCGGCATGCATATTTTAGTATAACACTATATATGGGAGTTATGTTGATTTTGCTGTATTATCATGATATATATACTGAAAGGAAAAAGAAACGCATAATCAACAAATTACCTATACTACACTATTATACACACCTAATTCCACGTAATATTCCAGATATATCTCAACGTGTTTTGTACAAAAGGGGGCTACAACTAATAACAGAAAGGACAACTCTGTCATGTAGTAGACCTTTTAATCAAAGTATACTTTGTTACATGAACTTCATAAATGAAAAAGTTAAGCAATTTCAGTATTGTTTAATGTTAAGAGACTGCAATGCTTAAAGCCTAAGTTTGCCCACCTGCCTGAGCCATTTTCGCTTTCTGTCGATAATGAAACATTAAAGTGGTAACCATTGGTGTGTTTAGTGCTGGTTAAACATTCTTTCCGTAAGGACAGGCCTAATGTCGCCCTGTACCATTCGATTAGCAGTAGCATATTAAACATACAATATATAGCGGAAATAACCATTATGCGTTTCTTTTTCCTTTCAGTATATATATATATATATCAGGGCTTCTAAAATTTTAAAATGCAAATCACTAAAATCGCCGTACCCCACCCACCATGTCAGCTGCACCATGCATTGTATGTATGTTTGTATTATATTTGTATTATTTATAACTTACTTTATCACAATTTGTACATTTTAATGACTGACATCATGTCTTCGCTTTACTGAATGAATAATTTTCACTCAATATTAAAATTGTTGATCATTTGAGGAATTGAACCGGAAGTGTCTAATAAACCGGAAGTCGCGTGAAAAAAAAATCAAACAAACAATTAACACATCTGGGTATTTTATTTTTTTTAATGACGCAAACAAATTTCAGTCCCAGCTTTGGCCACTTAAAAAAACAAACCGACACAAGCAAACAGGCTAACACCTTACGACTAACGGTATATCAAAGAAATTAAAGGCGGTAACACTCGCTTCAGTGAACCGACAGAACGCGTGATATACTTTCACTGATCACACGTCAAAGGCATGCTACCAGGCTATAGACTCTTCCGGAAAACTCCCTACTATCGGTAATGGTTTAGTCCAAATTGACCAAATTGACCTACTTTCGCACAGCGAGTGACAAACAATAGTGTAATGGATCAAAGAATATTGCCGCAAGGCATATTTTAGGATATTAGAAGGAGTGTGAAGGACAATTGTAGATTTTTTAACGACCAATAGATAAAATATCTGGGACCGATTTAAACAGAGATTTTGAAAAGAAAAACGGTCCGGAGAAACAGATTTCGGTCTGGGAACCGATAAACCGGCGATTTTAGAAGCCCTGATATATATATATGTATAAAATCCAGGCTACAGTATGTCTTTCCAAACACTCCTAGGACTGTTCCTAAATAGCCAAAAACCTAAAAATAACTCATTCACAATGAAGATTATTAAAAATATTCTGCACAGTTACATAGGTTTAGCACATGAGTTTTTTTAAGCATTTACACCCAGTTTTATTCCAAATATCTGGCGAATGCAAATTTAGACATGAACAATACTGTGGTAACAACATTGTGATTGCTCATTGCGTGGTCCGAGTATTAACTTTCAAACCACATCCAACCCCTTCTCCAAGAAGCGAAAACGGGGTTGGCTGGGGTATGAAATACAACCTTAATTTCAGCTTAAAAAGTTTGCATATTGTGATTTTAAACAGGCTATTTCATTTTTTCAGTAAAAAATGTTTTTAAACGTGTTTTATTGTCGAAATATCCGTTAAAAATTCTGCAAATATAAGGTTTCGCATCACTTAATGGAATTGAGGCGGGACCACGTAATGTTGACATTTTTAGCATGAATTGGAACGTTTTTAAAATGTTAAGATTTTTCTAGCAATTTAAATATATCCTTATTACTTATATAACCCAGGCTGCAGTATATAACCCAGGCTGCAGTATATAACCCAGGCTGCAGTATATAACCCAGGCTGCAGTATGTGTTCCCATCACTCCAAACTGTTCCTATTTTCAGACCATCATGCCTTTCTTAGAGTCAGAAGACGAAATGTTAAAGATTCTGGCAACATTGACTATAGCGAATATAGTTGATGAGGAGGGAAATAAAACTATGATTGCAGATACAGGTATGTACATGTATACAATGGATTTTGATACGATGTGTATGTACACATAGTATGTTGATGCAATATGTATGTTGATACAATGGGTATGTACACATAGTATGTTGATGCAATATGTATGTTGATACAATGGGTATGTACACATAGTATGTTGATGCAATATGTATGTACACAATGGATTTTGATGCGATGGGTATGTACACATAGTATGTTGATGCAATATATATGTACACATTGGATTTTGATGCGATGGGTATGTACACATAGTATGTTGACAAACCGTGATATATTATAGATAATTCACCGTAAACGATGTTTTATTTCTATTCTAATACCCCTAAAATGTGAAAATAACGCACACATCTGAAATCTTTCGCATTGCTTTGCTTACTCTCCTAACGTTGCATACGTTACAATGCATCATGCGCAATGCGCAATGCTTATTCTCCTGACGTTGCAAAAATTACAGTGATATATCGTTCAATATAACGAGATATTTTAAACTAGGCTATATAGTGCGGGTGTGTTAGAATATTGATTAAAACATTTTTAAAAACCCTTACTGGACCACAGTCAACATAATAAAGAAGACTATATTTACTTCAGGTACAATACACAGTATGGTGAACTGGCTTGAGAAAGCAATCAGCCTTCCGAGACGGCGGTACAAAGGCTTTACCCCACAGGAGCTAACGGAGGGGCTCAACAAGCTGGCTGTAAACGATAACAACAAAACAAGGGTAGGTATTCACCCTATTAAAGGGGTTGATACACTATTTTCAAACTCAGTTTATTTAAAAGGGCTCTGAAAAATTTGAAAAAAGCTGAAAGAATTATCAAAATGTCATGAAAAATAAAGGAGATGTGACCTATTGAATAGTTGAAAAGAACATAAAAGGAGGCGGCCATCTCTGAACGATGATGTCATCAAGCTCTTTTTACCATATATGGCATATTGACAAAATGTATTTTAAAGCAACGAAAATCACTGCAAATTGATTAAAAATAAATATACGGATGTAAAATATAATGAGAACGAATGTTAGATTCTATTTATCACATAACTCACATATCGACTTTTATTGCATTTTGCCTGTCACTTTAACACGCGAAACCGACATAATCCGTGGGAATTCGATCATAGTCATTATAATTTTTTTTGGACAGCGCATATTAAGCTTATTTGCATACTTATATAACTAGTGGTATATCGAAAATATAGAATGGTGTTATTTCACTCCCACACCGTAAGTTATGTGATAAATATATACATATAGTGTTGTATTTAGGGAAACTATCAAAGCGCTTGTATCACTGTAATATTTTTCCAAAAGCATTCAATATCAAAGCTGTAATCTATTATGATGAAATGTCGATTAATATTTGTTTCAAACTTTTCACATGGGAAAATAGTAAAAATTCTTCCCATGTTTTTTATCCCATGTGCAAGTAGTTGTCCCATCGAAATTTCGGCCTCCCATGTGAAATTATGGTTTTCTCATGGGAAAGGTCATCTTTGTGTCAAATTTCTCGGAATTATTTTAACCTATAATGAATATAATGTAACATGCATTTGATATTTACTTTCATTGTGTTGCATGTTTGGAACCAAACTTGGGTCAAAGTTGCATGCTGGGAGCCAAACTTGGGTTATAGTTGCATGTTGAGAACCAAACTTTGGTCATAGTTGCACATTGGGAACCAAACTTAGTTCATAGTTTCATGTTGGGAACCAGACTTGGATCATAGTTGCATCTTGGGAACCAGACTCGTGTTATAGTTGCATGTTAGTCGTAGTTGTTGCATGTTGAGTGCCAAATGTGGGTCGTAGTTGCAGGTTTGTTAGATCATCATAACAACATGAATCTTATATAAATTTTGTAACTTTTCTCACCTTGTTATTTCTAACATATAGATAGTTGATGAAGGGGCTCTGCCGTTGTTTCTAAAAATGCTACAACATGACGACATCAGAGAGCAGAGCTCAGCAGCGCGTGTCATTTGGACTCTCTCTTTTGACAAAGATGTACGACAAAAAATCAAAGACTTCCCAGAACTTGTACCAAAATTGGAAAAATACACAGAAAGCACAAACAAAAGCTTACAGATGAATGCCCATGGTGCATTGTGGGTAATCAGGGGAGATAATGATGTCAGTAGAGAAAGCAGTAAGTTGAGAGTTATTTACCTTTAATTTAATCAACTGAAGGAAGTCCGATGAATGATAATTTACCTTGAATATTGAAATTAAAACAAACTAATGTTTTTAGCTCTACCGGCCGAAGGCCAGCAGAGCTTATGGGATGCAGATTTGTCCGTCGTCCGTCCGTCGGTCGTCCGTCCGTCCGTCGTTAACTTTTGTCTCGTTAAGACGATAGGGCCTTCATTTTTTATCTGATCTTTACCAAACTTTACCAGATTGTTAATGTAAATGAAAGCTCGGACAAGTTCGAAAACCAGCCAAAGCGGACCAGTAACAGCAGAGTTATGGCCCTTGATTTAGTTAAAAATGCTACATTTTGCCTCGTTAAGACTATAAGGCCTCCATTTTTCATCAGATCTTTACCAGACTTTACCAGATTGTTAGTGTCAATAAAAGTTCGGATAAGTTCAAAAACCAGCCAGATCGGACCAGTAACAGCGGAGTTATGACCCTTGATTTAGTTAAAAATGCTATATTTTGCCTCGTTAAGACGATAGGGCCTTCATTTTTCATCCGATCTTTACCAAATTTTACCTGATTGTTAATGTCAATAAAAGCTCGGACAAGTTTGAAAACCAGCCAAATTGGACCGGTAACAGCGGAGTTATGGCCCTTGATTTTGTTAAATGTTATATTTTGCCTTGTTAAGGCGATAGGGCCTTCATTTTTAATCTGATCTTTTATACTTTATTATTTTTATATTTATTTTTTTTAAATTTTGAATTTTTTTAAAAAATTAAAAAAAAAAGATTTATTTTTTATTTTTGTATCTCTACTGGCCAAGTTCGAAAACCAGCCAGATTGGACCAGTAACAGCGGAGTTATGGCTTTTGATTTGTTAAAATTGCTATATTTTGCCTCTTTAAGATGATAGTCACTCGCTTCATTGATGTTATAAGAGCCATATTAGCCAGTAGAGCGCCCACAGGCCCTCTTGGGCCTCTTGTTTCTTATTATTTTAAAAATGCTTTAGTTTGTTTTTTATTAAATGACGTATCAGATATACAATTTCATATTTGTTTGTATTACCAATTGAATGCAATGTTTAAGGGTTAAATACGAGGTGCCAGATAACGTTTTATCATTGACCCTTAACCCGCTAAGCACAACTATAATAGCCTTTGCATCCATTGTAAACCCAGCTGATCGGGCAATGTCCAGCTGCTGATCTGTCATTTCCCAAACACCTTTGTCACATAAATGGAATGGTCCTAATACAAACAAAGAACAGTCCATTATATATATTTAACGGGTTAAGGGTTAATTACTCAAAAATGTAGAAAACAACACAAACAAATATGTCATTGACGTATTATCCAGCTGGCTTGCGGAACATCGGTGGTTCTACCCAGGTACTTGCCTGTGCATGAAAATTGCCGGGAGGGGCACCTTGGGTCTTCCTTCACAGTGGAAGCTGGAAAGTTGCCATATGACCTCAGCTGTTTGTGCGACTATAAAATCCAATTCAATTCAATGACATATAATTGAATTGAATGTTGTTTAACGGCTCATCAACAGAGTATAGGTTATTTAGAGCCGCCCCAGAGAGAGGGGAAGGATACATATGAATCCGGGAACCGTGCCCTACTCTTATTATTGAATAGATTCCTATGGTTCTTTAACATGCTCGGAGGATAGACCGATACACAGGACCGCCAGGTTTACATCCCCATCCGACGGACGAGGCTAAGGGAAAGTGTCTTGCCCAAGAACACACCGGCGAAACTCAGTGGCACCACGGAGGATTGAACCCGGGGCCTCCGGTTACAAATCCACCGCGCTACCGACTGCGCCACGCCAGCCCTCTCAATGACATATAATAAAAAGAATCTTACATTCATGGTTGTTTTATATGAAAAAATATGAAATTCAGACTATCTTATATTTGCCTTGTAATCGTAATAAAATATAAAAATGATTCGTGGCCGGGATGGTTAAGATGCTGCATTTGAAACCTTCTTACCTGTCACCGCTGCAGGTTCAAACCCCACTGGGAGTTCGACTTGTAAGTGAGAAAGTGTCAATTCTTACGAATTGCGGGAGGTATACAGTACTGGTTCTACCCAGGTAAAAGTGGGTGGTCTGTCTCCACCACAAACAAATCGACTGTCATAATCGACGTCATATATAGCCTAACATGTGCTGAAAGTGACGTAAAACACCATTCAACCATCATGTCTTTTCATATAAAATTAACATTCATGTAAGATCCTCTATAAACAGTTATGGAATAATATGGAATAATAAATACTTAGTACTGGAGTAAAATAAACATTTAATAATGTATCTGTCATGTTATTAGTAATATAAATTACATGTTGAATAAAATGGAATAATAAATACTTCGTACTGGAGTAAAATAAACATTTAATAATGTATCTGTCATGTTATTAGTAATATAAATTACATGTTGAATAATATGGAATAATAAATACTTTTTATGGAATAATTAACACTTACCGGTAGTTATGGACATAATCACTTAGTGATGGAGTAGTAAATAGTATAACTTAATAAACACTTATTTATGGAATAATAAACACTTATTTATGGAATAATTAACACTTAGTTATGGAGTAGTAAATAGTATAACTTAGTTATGGAATAATAAACACTTATTTATGGAACAATAGACACTTAGTGATGGAGTATTAAATAGTATTACTTAATTATGGAATAATAAACACTTATTTATGGAACAATGAAAACTTAGTTATACTAGTTAGTAGTAAATGATATTACTCAGTTATGGAACAATAAACTGTTATGGAGTAGTAAATAGTATTACTCGGCTATGGAACAATAAACAGTTATGGAGTAGTAAATAGTATTACTCAGTTTTGGAACAACAAACAGTTATTGAGTAGTAGGAACAATAAACAGTTATGGAGTAGTAAATGGTATTTCTCAGTTATGGAGTAAGTAGTAAATAGTATTACTCAGTTATGGAACAATAAACAGTTATGGAGTAGTAAATAGTATTACTCAGTTATGGAACAATAAACAGTTATGGAGTAAGTAGTAAATAGTATTACTCAGTTATGGAACAATAAACAGTTATGGAGTAGTGAATAGTATTACTCAGTTATGGAACAATAAAAGTTATGGAGTAGTAAATAATATTACTTAGTTACGGAATAATAAACACTTATTTATGGAATTATAAATACTTAGTTATGAAATAATTAACTCTTAGTTAAGGAATAATAAACAGTTATGGAAGAAATAAGACTTAGTTATGCGTTAGCAAATAGTATTACTTAGTTATGGAATAAAATGGAATACCGGTATTAAACACTTAGTTATGGAATAATGAAAACTTAGTTATACTAGTTAGTAGTAAATGGTATTACTCAGTTATGGAACAATAAACAGTTATGGAGTAGTAAATAGTATTACTCGGCTATAGAACAATAAACAGTTATGGAGTAGTAAATAGTATTACTCAGTTATGGGACAACAAACAGTTATTGAGTAGTAGGAACAATAAACAGTTATGGAGTAATAAATGGTATTTCTCAGTTATGGAGTAAGTAGTAAATAGTATTACTCAGTTATGGAACAATAAACAGTTATGGAGTAGTAAATAGTATTACTCAGTTATGGAACAATAAACAGTTATGGAGTAAGTAGTAAATAGTATTACTCGGTTATGGAAATATAAACAGTTATGGAGTAGTGAATAGTATTACTCAGTTATGGAACAATAAAAGTTATGGAGTAGTAAATAATATTACTTAGTTACGGAATAATAAACACTTATTTATGGAATTATAAATACTTAGTTATGAAATAATTAACTCTTAGTTAAGGAATAATAAACAGTTATGGAAGAAATAAGTCTTAGTTATGCATTAGCAAATAGTATTACTTAGTTATGGAATAAAATGGAATACCGGTAGTAAACACTTAGTTATGGAATAATAAACACTTAGTTATAAAATAATAAACAGTTATGGAATAATATGATAATTAAAAGTAACATACCATAACTATGTCTGATAGACATACTGAGCGAGGTTTTATCATAAGGTTTTATCGTCGCTGACGATAGGACAATGGCCTTTTTGGAATGTCAGATCATCAAGTTTGGTAACCGTATGATAAACATTAATTATTAGGTGATGAACAAAAACAAGGGCGTAAGTAACCATATCTCTCCTAGTTCTGACAATGAATCTTTATTAAAAACATAATTTTCATTGAAATCATTCTGCTGTCTGTAGCTTTTGGCCATAATACTAACTTTTAACCTCTTCTGCTATAATATTCATAAATGTTTCATTATATTCTCACTATCGAATTGATTTCTCTGCTTCTGTGACATGCCTGGGGAAAGACTCTACTATTGGTTAGCATTGCCGTCCAATCAGTGTGTTAGACAGAAAAATTCAAGACTTGGGTGTGCAAATCTACAAACAGGGTGTGTAAAATAATCTGCTAACATGCGCTAAGAGCCAATTCGCGCGAAGTTGATGTTACTGGGGCAATTTATTTTTTACAGATTAAGGTGAAAAAGGTGCATTGTAGATCATCTTTCTTCTATAAATGTATACAGAACAATATTGAGAAAGTAAAGTTTGGAAGTGTTGTTTAGCTAAAAAAAAAAAGAAAAACACTTTGTTACCCCACCAAAAATTGGCCGCGATTTTTCAAAAACGGCCGTGCAAAAGATGTCTAGGTGGTTGGCTGGCTAATACACTGCATCCAATAGACTATAGACTACATTCTTTATTGCTACTGGAACAGTTCTTAGTATACTGGACTCATTGTTTCAATAAAAACTACTTCAATATGTTCATGAAGTTTGGCATCTTTGCATTAAGTTCTAGGTTGCCTAAGCTTTATTTAGACTTATTCTTAGAGACTTTCTAAAACTCTTTAATAAACATTTATTTATTTTAAATGTTTATCAAGTTCGAGACTTCCCACATTTTATCTCGACTCCTAACTTCTTTGACCAACTTTGGATTTTGTTTCTCACAATATGCAAGACACCAAACATTACTGTATCTTTGGTTTTGCTTGTCATAGAAAATACCTTCTACAATCTTTTCAAATAAGTTCAATTTCTTTAATTATAAAATAAAAATATATTTCATACATATAATCAATGCTCTGCCTGTTAAAGATATTCCACCAAGCTTTTATGAAACACTACCTAATTGTTAGGGCTGCAATGGTTTACCGAAACACCGATTAACTGTGGTTCAAGATAAATAGATTATTTAACTGCTGGGATCGATCATAGGAAAATCCTTCACAAGATGGTAGAGGTGTGGTTCTTTTCACGAATGAGCGTATGCGAGTGAGTAAAAAAAAAAAACATGCCCACCATCGAGGGAAAGATTTCCCTATAATCCTGATAATCAAACACAGCAGTTAAATAATCTATTTATTACATTTTAAATCAGTTTATGCATATTTTAACTGAAACTATTCGCTTTATTGAACTTTATCGGCGGATGGCGTCGATGTCAGCAACACTTTATTGACGTCATAACTCAACGTCGCAGTTAGTTATTTATGTGTTAGGAGTTATTATATTTAGGGATTATGAATATTCTTTCACTGAGAAATTCCAATCTTTCACCGATAAAAATGTAATAAACAAATATATTCTACCGCAGTACAGTTTTGTCGAACAGGTATTTTACCAACAAAATCATTTAGTACATTTAAAGTTTATTAAAACACAACAAACGTGAGAAAAATATAATAATTCACCGGCAAACAACGCTCCCGATAAACAGGAAGTATACACAGGAAGTAGAGTAACTAGCGAGTACACGTGTTTAAAATGCGGCGTCTCTCTTGTCATTTTAAGATAGGCGTCAGTGTTTTGTCACTGAAAGTGATCTCCCTTTGCATAATTGTTTTCAAACACACCGAGAAAGCTACAAAGTCACCTAATTTTTCAAAAGAGGTCCCAAAAGTCTGTTATTTTTTAACCCTTAACCCGCTAAGCACACTTATAATAGCCTTTGCTTCTAGGGTTTACAATGTCCTGCTGCTGATCAGTCATTTCCCCCAAAACACCCCTTTGTCACATAAATGGAATGTTCTGAATTCAAAGAAAGAACAGTCCATTATATATATGTAGGGGGTTAAGCATGTTAAATGTTAAGAGGATGGGTCTCGATTAAAAGACAAAAGTGTGATCGGCTCTACTTTTTGCTTTATTTTGGAAGCAGTGTATCTATCTTACCTTCACAGTGGTACAGTATAATATAGATCAAATGGCCGACAAACTTTGTACAACAGAATGATAAGTCACAACAGCCTCTGTAGGTGTACCGGAAGTAAATCAAGTCCCATTGAGTCCAATGCAATATAGTCCAAGCTTTCTAGTTAGCCATTTTTCAAAATGAAGTTCAAACTACGATTCACTTACATGTTCTTAGTCATGAGACCTGCCTCTCTAGAAAACTGCTGAGAATATCATGTGGCATATAAGAAAATAAAATTCTCATCTTTGTTGACACCGTGAACAAACTGCATTCATTCGGCACCTCTTAAATGTGTTCTACTTTCACTTTCAAAACTGTAAAGTTGACAAATAAAATCATCATACAACCATGCAAATGGTTTTAACAAACAAGTCAATAAAGTCATTTCAGCCAGAAAAACAGGCCTTAACTACTCAAAAATGCCTTTTATCACAAAAAAAGTTAGTGCAGGCATGAATATCACAGTGATTTACTTCCTGTATGCCTATAAGAACCCCTAATTGTGAGTGAATTTTAAAAGCCTCTATTCTGGCAAAGCCTAGAATATAGCGCATAAAAAAATCATACATTTTGGTGAATCGGTTGAGTATTGATCAAGATATGGGCGTTTCAAAAATGTACAGTGCAGTCGACAGCGATGCAAAAACTGTAAAAATGTTCACAGTTTTACCTTTCTTAACTGTTATATAAAATGACACTGGGCACATATGTACTTAGTCTAATGGATAAAATGCTTAAAAAAGTCAGTAAACCTGAAGAAATCAAGATGTTTACTTCCCAAAAGTGCTATATAAGTGCAAAATATGCTGATTTTCATGCCAAATTCAGATTTACAAGGCAATTTGGTGTATTCGTGGCATCATACCTTAATTTGGTCGCACTACATGCATATATAAACATCCCCATTACTCATAAATGCAAGCCTGATACTAACTTTGTGATTAAAAGTTAAGTTTTTATGACTGGACAGCATACTTTGCCTACAGTATTCTCTGACATATTCTCAGAAAGTTCAATTTTAGGGGGTAAGGGGAAAGATTTGGTGGTGTCACACCTATACAACTATACTTTTGCAAATTATAATGCTGAATTATCATTGCAAATACAAATATCTACATGTTAACAACAAACAAGCCCTAGTTTTATTGAAAAATGTCTCTCCAGGTCATCATTTAAAGACTTCAAAAATCTGAAACTCCAAATTACAGCTTTCCAAGGCAAAAAACATGCGGAAAAAAATCAAAACGCATTTTAAATCACCGTGAAGTATTTTTTGTCGGTGCTATAGTCATTGCGAAAAGTAAAATACTGTTTAGGTAAGAATCCGAGAGAAAATGAATATTCACATTACGCCGCCTTATAGGTGTACCGGAAGTAAATCAAATCCCACTGAGTCCAATGCAATATTGTCCAAGCTTTCTAGTTAGCCATTTTTCAAAATGAAGTTCAAACTAAGATTCACTTACATGTTCTTAGTCATGAGACCTGCCTCTCTAGAAAACTGCTGAGAATAGTAGGGGTCATGTGGCATATAAGAAATTAAAATTCTGATCTTTGTTGACACCGTGAACAAACTGCATTCATTCGGCACCTCTTAAATGTGTTCTACTTTCACTTTCAAAACTGTCAAGTTGACAAATAAAATCATCATACAACCATGCAAATGGTATTTAGCTATCACAAACAAGTCAATAAAGTCATTTCAGCCAGAAAAACAAGCCTTAAATACTCAAAAATGCCTTTTATCACAAAAAAAGTTAGGGATTATATATTATGAACTCCTTTCGACTACACCAGGTCAATCTCTACCCAGAGTACACTCGTTCCTCATTGGACTCTGTCAACGTCAAAGGAAGTAGGGCGAACGGTTAGGTCACGTGATTATTCAAAAAAGTTATGACGATGTTTATAATAAATCCTTTTGCGTGACCAGCAAAGATAAAATATAGACCTACATTAAATAATTTCAATTTTTATTTCCATGAGTTATTTTTTTTAGTAATTTTCTGCTATCGAGCTTCGGTTTGACATGTTAACATGTGCGTATCAATTGTGGAGACCTAAGTATGTATTAGTTTTGTAGTAAAATAGTCCCGATTAAAACTACATTGTTTTCGTGCTTTATTTCAAATCTTGCAACATCTAATCTGCAGATATTCTGAACATTATATATTTACACAAGAAATAAATAAGTTTCAGGCAAACATATTCCAATATAACAGGTTTTACCAAAATCTTGTAATTTAGTAGTTAGCAGAGATATATGTGAGTGCAAGGAACGATAACTCTGCGTGGATATTGACACCAGGCATGAATATCACAGTGATTTACTTCCTGTATGCCGGTATCCTTTTGTGACCTGGTAAATAAGTAAACACAAGTTGTTCCTGAGCATTAGTTGCAGACGTACAATTAATAACATAAAATTGTGATCATTATTTAAATAACAGCAGTGAAATATAATGTTTAATACATTTAAAACCAGTTTGCATATGATTTAAACAATAACTTTGCACTTAATTTGTTTAACAATCTCGGAAAATGAAATTATTGTCATCAACAATTATTTGTATCATGACTACATTAGTTAAAAAAAAGAGTTAGTTAAAAATTATGGTAGTTATGAATGTTCTATGTATGAGAACTCCTTATTTATCTTTATTTATCTCCTATATAGAAACCTTATTTATCTCCTATTTAGAAACCTTATTTATCTCCTATTTAGAAACCTTATTTATCTCCTGTATAGAAACCTTATTTATCTCCTATATAGAAACCTTATTTATCTCCTATTTAGAAACCTTATTTATCTCCTATATAGAAACCTTATTTATCTCCTATATAGAAACCTTATTTATCTCCTATATAGAAACCTTATGTATCTCCTATATAGAAACCTTATTTATCTCCTATATAGAAACCTTATTTATCTCCTAGTAAATCTCCTACTTATCAATGTAGTAAAGCTCATAAATATTTCATATCGATTTTTATTAAACTCAAACTCATTTGTAAAATGTTTTGAAAACTCACTAAAAGCTTGTTTTGAGTCACTTTTTCAAACTTTTCTCATGTTTCGAATCATTTTACGAACATGGGTTTATTCAGTATTGATTATGAACACGTTGCTTATTTTCTATATCTCTATGCTTGAACACGTTTTACCAATCACCTCCCCATCATTCTACACTTAACATTGCTTTTTGTGTCGCCTTTTCGAAGATCACTTTGTCGTCCATCCGTCAGTCACAAAAACCTAACATTGGCTGTAACTTTCTCATTTCTTCATCACACTTTCAATATGTACTCATCATGACAACATCGACCATACTAAAATATAAAGTTCAAGGTCACACTGAAGGTCACTATATGGATTAAATACTCATTTTTTCCTTCCGGAAAACAAGTGTTGGCTATAACTTTCTCATTTCTTGATATTTCTTCATCGGGGGCGTCCGTGGCCGAGTGGTTAACGTCTCTGACTTGAAATCACTTGCCCCTCACCACTGTAGGTTCGATCCCTCAGGGGCCTAGGAATTTTTATGTGAGGAAGCTATCCAGCTGGCTTGCAGAACGTCGGTGGTTCTACCCAGGTGCCCGCCCGTGCACGAAAATTGCCCGGAGGGACACCTGAGGTCTTCCTCCACCAATGAAAGCTGGAAAGTCGCCATATGACCTTAGGTGTTGGTGCGACTATAAAATCCAATTCAATCAATCAATATTTCTTCATCAAACTTTCAATATATACTCATCATGACAACATCGACCATACTAAAATATAAAGGTTAAGGGCACAGTGAAGGTCATTATATGGGTTAAATACTCATTTTTTTCGTCATGAAAATTTAGCAAACTTTCAATATATACTCATCATGACAACATCGACATGATCATACTAAAATGTAAAAGTCAAGGTCACACTAAAGGTCATTATATGGGTTAAATACTCATTTTTTTCTTAACGAAAATTTAGTCAGGCCAGTTTGTCAAGGTCATTTATCCTTAAAATGTTATCCTGACAAAAGCACTGACAGACGACTCTTGCCTCTTGGACTTCTTGTTGCTTTAAAATTGCATGTATATGATTAATTACCGTGAAACTAAAAGTTGTGAAATTTGTGTTTTTGATTTCTTATTTTACCAAGTTTTTGCCTGTTTTACATGTTTTAGGCCTCTTGGACAAACAAGAGTGTTGTTTTAAAATTGCATGTAAATATTCAATTATATTTAGACATAAAAAATGAAATTTGTGTTTTTTATTTCTTATTTTACCATGTTTTAATCAGTTATTGGTTCTCAACAGTAATAGGCCAAAATAATTTGTTTTTGCCTGTTTTAGAAATGATAAAATATGTTTTATGAATACACATATGGACTTTCGTTTCTTTTTGCTGTAGTATAGTTACAGTATTTTGGCATTGACTCCTCAGTGTGTTAAACTGAACAAAAAAAATCATGTGTCATCAGGGAGTAAGTATACAGGGAGAAGAAACGGGTTCATAAATGCTCTAGTTTATCGATTTATGTTGTCGCGCTAGAACGTCGCCATTTACTATTTTATCGATACAGGTAAATCGATCGTAAGCGCGTTACATTTGAAAAGTTAAAATTTCAGCCAACATCTCAAATTAGGCAGTTCTTACAGCCTCTTTTTTACGGCTTTCTGTTATAATCAACATCACGAAATTACCTTCTTGACAAAGATAAATATGTCTACTATTCACTTTTTGTTATTATTAATGCCTAATTTAACCCATACTTCGTATCTCGTTTGCAATAGCTCCACACCATTTTTAATTAAAAATTTCAGCTGATATCTCAAAAGGCACATTTTCATCACCTCTTTTTAGGCTTTGTCTTATAATCACCACCATGAAATTACCTTCTTGACAAAGATGAATCAATCTACTATTCACTTTTTGTTATTATTAATGCCTAAATAACCCGTAGTCTTGTATCTTGTTTGCAATAGCTATACACTGTCACATTTTTTATTTGGCGCAGAGTGGCACCATCTTTGTTACACAGAACTGTCTGGTAAAACGTGCTTTTATACATGCAAACATATCAGTATCAGAGGACACAATGTGAATAATTAATACTTATGTTTACATTTTGCACCTTTATTGAGTTTGTAAGTGTAATAATTTTTAAGAATTTGCTGTTTTTCACACACGCGCGAAACAACCGGAAGTAAATAAGTCATTTTCACTCATTAGAGAAACACGCGCGACAACATAAAACGGCAAAATGATCCGTTTCTCTTTCCCTGTATACTTACTACCTGGTTTCATTTGTGATTTCAGATGACAGTAACAGTAACGGTTAAATAATTAGTCTTACTCATTGTACATATCAATAAATTTCCAGGGCCGAAGTCTGTTAAGAGTAAAGTTCACGTGATGCTCAGTTATGCTTGGTCTGATAAAGAAACAGTAATGGCAATAAGGGATAGGCTGAGGGTACGTATTCATAATTTTGCATTGTAGAGATGTCGAGATTTGTATTTTATTTTCAGTAGGTGATAAAATGTGTATTACTTGGTTTTTATCCTTAGGTTCTATAGTAAAATAAAAATCTTTGGCAGAGTAAAAAGATGATAATTTTCAAGATTTTGATTTTAAAAGATACATATATTGAATCAGTTTGCATGAATATGCATGAAATTTAAAAGTTTTAAATGAATCACACTGTAGATACCTTAATTTTAACAGTAAACTTGGTTAAACATCCAAGATATAGACCGAGTTTATCACCTACCAGAATGTATAAGTTTGTCTTATTTCTTAGCGAAATGCCGAGGCGAAATGAACAGTTTAAAACCATGAACTTGTTAGTAGACCATGGTAGACCATGTTTTGGTAAATGGCACTTGATGGTCAATGACCATGGTCTCTGACCATGGTAGTTCATGATCTCTGACCAACCATGATCAACCATGGTCAGAAACCATGAACTACCATGGTCAGAGACCATGGTCATTGACCATCAAGTGCCATTTACCAAAACATGGTCTCCCGACCATGAACTACCATGGTAGACCATGAACTACCATGGTCTACCATGAACTACCATGGTAGACCATGAAATACCATGGTAGCTAACCCAAGGAATATATATATGATATTTCACTAGAATGGAATAAATGGTTCAGAGATGTCGTCTGAAATTACAGTAAACTTGGTTAAACATCCAAGATATAGACCGAGTTTATCACCTACCAGAATGTATAAGTTTTTCTTATTTCTTAGCGAAATGCCGAGGTGAAATGAACAGTTTAAAACCATGAACTTGTCAGTAGACCATGGTAGACCATGTTTTGGTAAATGGCACTTGATGGCCAATGACCATGGTCTCTGACCATGGTAGTTCATGATCTCTGACCAACCATGATCGACCATGGTCAGAAACCATGAACTACCATGGTCAGAGACCATGGTCATTGACCATCAAGTGCCATTTACCAAAACATGGTCTACCATGGTCTCCCGTCCATGAACTACCAAGGTAGACCATGAATGGTAGACCATTAACTACCATGGTCTACCATGAACTACCATGGTAGACCATGAAATACCATGGTAGCTTACCCAAGGAATATATATATGATATTTCACTAGACTGGAATAAATGGTTCAGAGATGTCGTCTAAAATTACTTTAAATTTGACCTAAGATTTAGCCATGGCAGCCATCTTGAATGACTGGCGGCCATGAAAAAACACAAATTTGAGTGGGGCCATCCCAAAAATCAATGTGATTAAGTTTCATCAAAATCCTTCAAGCGGTTTCAGAGAAGATGTCATTCTTATTCTTTCCCTTTATAAATCTATGTAAACTTTGTGTCGTCGTGGCTGCCATTTTGATTATTTGATGATAACTAAAAAACAAACTTGTAGAACCCAACCCAAGGAACATGTATATGATATTTCACTAGAATGGAATGAGTGGTTTTGAATGAGATTGGAATTTCCTTAAATTTAACCTAGTTTGTAGTACCACATTTCAGAGTTTCTTTCTAAGAAAAGAGGGTGGGGCAATAATCACGGAATTATTTTGTTGTTTTTTTACATTATTTTGGTATTTTGTACATTCCCATATATATAAACTACAAGAAAATATATATTTACCACTTATAAAATGGTCAAACCAAAGTTTGAATGTCTTTAGTTGATGGTACAGCTGAAATTCATCTCCTAAATTTAACCTTGCATTTTGAATTCACAAGAATTTTCAAAATGATATTCGTCTGAATGTGCTTGAGAAATACAATTTTATGAGATATACATTAAATCTTTACCATTGCCTACCATGGTCGACTACCATCATCTTCAAATCTGGTGGCCATTTTGATTATTTGACGACAACGAAAAACACAAAATTTGATAGAGCCCAACCCAATGAACATATGTATATGATATTTCACTAGAATGGAATAAGTGGTTTTGAATGAGATGTTGTTTGAAATTTCCTTAAATTTAACCTAGTTTTCAGAGTTTCTTTCTAAGAAAAGTGGGTGGTGTAATAATCAGAGAATTATTTTGACATTTTTTTACATTATTTTGATATTTTGTTCATTCCCATATACATAAACTACAAGAAAACATATATTTACCACTAATAAAATGGTCAAACCAAAGTTTGAATGTCTTTTGTTGATGGTACAGCTGAAATTCATCTCCTAAATTTAACCTTGCATTTTGAATTCACAAGAATTCTCAAAAGGATATGATTCTGAATGTGCATAAGAACTACAATTTTATGAGATACATGTATACATTAAATTTTTACCATGGTCTATACCATGGTCTACCATCATCTTCAAATTCGACCATGGTCTTTCAAATCTTGACCATGTTCGACCATGGTCAACCATGGTCTCTAACCATGGTATTTGATGGTCGATCATGATAGTTCATGGTCGGCAATCAAAAACCGTGGTGACCATGGTAGACCATGGTCTTCATTTCGCCTGGGTATCAGAATTACCTCCCATATATTAAAAACAACTTATTTCATTATACAAATATATTTCTTTGAACAAATTTAATATTTGCATTGACATGAATAGTCCATTCTGTCATTGTTCAAAAAACTGAGCTGAAATGTGTTCACAAACGATTGTTATTCTAATACAAAAGCATTCCAAATTTCGTAATTTTAAAATTACCTCCCTTTTCATCGAAATGAGAACAATTTTCCATAACCTGTAAATCACACTTGCTTTATTGTTAGACTCTGTTTACAAATGACTTTGTAGCATTATTATTGGTCATATCTGTCACTTTATCATTGACCCCGAACAAACATGGCTTTGTATCTCGTCTATGGAAAAGACATGCATTTTATTTGCTAAATTTATTTTGCTCAGTGTATATGTCTGTAGAACTGTCGTCTTTAAATTATTAAAGATACTATAATAGCTCGCTGTAAAATATTCAATATTTTTGAATATTTTATTTTGAAACTAATGGTCAGTTTACTATTATAATCGTTGTTATTAAATTAAATAAATTTTAATATTTTCTCGAATAAGCATGATGCCAAAAGATTTACAAAATATACAAATTACTGTTAAAAAAAAGATATCTAAATGTATAATATACTTTGGAAGACCAAATTAATTTATTTTGTAGAAGTTTGTCTGTGTAATATAGTTTTGTTGACACATGGAGATGAGATGAACTGTGTACAAGAATGCAGTTTGTTGCATTAAGGCTTGCTGTATAATTGCTTACAAGAATACAGTGCATATCTTTAAAGTTCTCCGGCCATGTTTTGTTTCATGAACATATTTATGTTTATTTAAGTCGAAATCAATACACAACAATAGATATTTACAATTCACACATTGCAATATCTGTGAAAAGAGAGAATAAGATTTTATTTGATGACGTAGAAAACTTTGAACAGGTAAATTAATCCACAGGTAAATGTATATCAATTATCTGGCAATAGTTGTGCAGCTATACAATTCAGATTTACCTCATTTCCCGGTTCAGTCACCAGTTTTAAATATATGTTTCTCTCTCTGACTATCAAGAAACGTTCAGATGTTTAAGAGTTAAATTTGTTAATTGATAATACTACAAAAAGGGTGGGCATTCACTTTAATGCTTGCAATGGGACTGCTAACAAAAAAGCAGTTTGTCCTTTCAAGCGTCCGTATAAGCGTTTATTTATCCCCACTGTATTGCACTAAGTATTTTAGCGAGCAGACCTAGGTTTAAAGTCTCATCCGAAGGACTGGTAAGGTAGGAAATACTTTTTGAAATATTTCAATAACCCAAATTCGGTCCTGACTGGGATTGAACGCGCGATCCCTGGGTTACTAAGCCGCAATGCTAACCATTACACCACGGCGCTACCTTTCAAGCAAGCTACAGTGTGTCTCTTTAAGGCTTTCTACGGAACTTATACAATAATGGAGTGTGTCCCTTTAAGATATGTTACAGAATTGATTACGTGCGTACAAGAATGCAGTATGTCTGTTTAAAGCTGTAGTGACGACTGTAGTGATGATGTGGTGTGTATTATTTCAGGCTGAAGGTTATGCAATCTGGATTGATGTGGAGAAGATGGGCGGTTCCACCCTGGAGTCAATGGCAGGTGCTGTAGAGAACTCAGCAGTGGTGCTCTGCTGCATGTCAGAGAAATACAAACAGAGTCCAAACTGCAGAACAGGTACGCATGAAGTGTGTTTTTTTTAGGGATGACTGTGAAACTATTGAAGCTACAGAGTCCAAACTGTAGGGTTTCAGGGGTAGAGCTACGTGTTCTCGCTGTAACTTTGCCGGACATGGCTGCAGAACAGATAGGCATGAAGTTTGTGTTTTGAGGGGTGAATGTGAATTAATCTATTGTAGCTATAGAGTCTAAACTGTAGGGTTTCAGGGGTAGAGCTACGTTATCTCACTGTAACTTTGCCGGACATGGCTGCAGAACAGGTAGGCATGAAGATTGTGTTTTGAGGGGTGAATGTGAATTAATCTATTGTAGCTATAGATTCTAAACTGTAGAGTTTCAAGGGTAGAGCTACGTGTTCTCGCTGTAACTTTGCCGGCCATGGCTGCAGAACAGGTAGGCATGAAGTTTGTGTTTTGAGGGGTGAATGTGAATTAATCTATTGTAGCTATAGAGTCCAAACTGTAGGGTTTCAGGGGTAGAGCTACGTGTTCTCGCTGTAACTTTGCCGGCCATGGCTGCAGAACAGGTAGGCATGAAGTTTGTGTTTTGAGGGGTGAATGTGAATTAATCTATTGTAGCTACAGAGTCCAAACTGTAGGGTTTCAGGGGTAGAGCTATGTGTTCTAGCTGTAACTTTGCGGGCCATGGCTGCAGAACAGGTAGGCATGAAGTTTGTATTTTAAAGTGATTTTTTTAAAAACTCACGGCGTCCCGTAAGTTTTTCTCATAATTTGCATTTGTTCAGTCATTAATATTAATTGTTACAATAGTTCAAAGCAAATTGTTTTTACATATTATTGACTTTTGATAATATTGCACCAATAATATATTTAAAAAAATATGTAAAATAATGAAGGAAATATAATTCTCAAATTTTTATTTAATTATATGCAAGCAGTTTTAAAGTCAAAATGATACAGGATTTATAAATCGCTGTACTAATTGTAATGCCTGATACTGAAGCATTGTGGTGTGGTGGTTATAACGTCTGCCTTGCATTCGGGAGGTCGTGGGTTCCAGTCCCCTGACCGCGTCATACCAAAGATTTTAAAAATTGAGTAGTCACTTGTAACCCTTGCCTGACGAGCAAATAATGGGTAGTGCTACGACTGATTGACCAGTGTTAGAATAATGTGACTGGGTGGGTGTATCATGTCTACATATTCCAGTGTGGCAGTACTATAAAGAAACCATTGAGTTCGCTGCTTCAAGTAGTCATATCATCACATCACACAACAACACACAGATAAAAGTCCAGACATTGTGCCTATTTTCGTTGGGTAGGACGCCTGTCGTAGGTGGAGGGACTATAATCCTTAGAAATACACACACACACACTTGTAATGCCTGATATAAAACACAAGATTGCCATGTGTCCCTTTAAAGGGACACTGTCCGTAAGTAAGCAGATATGGAGCATAACCAAATAACTGTCTGACTTTTATTCAGTGAAATATATACATGAAAACATGAGCATAGACACTAAGAAGTCTGTAGTAATACATTCGTGAGTTTGAAAAAAAAAGCTTAAATTATTATTTGTAAATAAAGTGGGACCCACCGTATTTACCTTTTCTGCGATCACGTGACTTCCATTAGCGCATTAGGTTTTGACCATAGTATTTAGACCGTAATATGTATAGCCCGCTTAGCTCAGTTGGGAGCTAGGTCGACCACTTTACGTTCACTATTATTACCGCGAGTGTAATTTTAGTTTGGGCTGCGAGTTCAAACGCCCGAAATGGTTTCTCTTTCTTTTTGTACCGCGATTGAATTCCGTCAAACAATCCTGCTTTAATTGGTAAATATTCAGTAATGTTTGGTGTGTAATGTGTGCGAACATAATTAGTGTGCGTTTTATAAGCTAAAAGTTACGGACAGTGTCCCTTTAAGGAGTGAATGTGTAGCTATAAATAAATGAAGAATGAGAAACAATAGTTTGCTTATATCTGTTGGTATACCATTGAAAAACAAACAGTACAACCTATAGAGGTAGACATGACTTGTGTGTATCATTTGTCAACCAACTGTCTCAACTGTACATTTCTTTGTTGTTTAACTTATCGGTGCAGTCATTATCTTATTGTCTGAGGCGCTTGTTTCAGCTTAAGTTTTTCTGCAGTAGCTTGAGCAGTTTAAATATACTTACTTCAGTTATATATCATTAGAACTGGTATAAATAAAAATACCTTAGTTTTGAAAATCGGTTGAGAAATAAATATTTTACAGACCAAATGACTTTTGATGGGACTTTTCTCATGTAAATTCCTTGGTTGGACAGCAGAAAATTAAGAAATTTCAAATAACTTTAATAGTTAGCCTTCATATTTTTCTATATAACTTTCAGGGTGTCTTAATTTACGAATAACCAACCATTTTTTAAAACCATTTTTGGATAAAAATTCTAAGAAATATATATATATTCAAATTTTTCATGCAGCAGGATTTTGCATATTACCACTAAAAATGTTTCACTGATATAAAACTTATTTAGGTAGTAGATGAATTTTGTCTAAAAAGTCCAAAATACCTTTGGCTGAAACAATTAAGCGCCCCATACAAACAATAGGTTAATTTGAGCTGTTTTAATAAGCGGTGAAGGATTCATAGGTATCTGTTAGATTGCTTCACTGCACATGTACCGTTTCACTTATACAAGCGACAGTCAAACACCGATTTCTTTGCCGTAAATTACGGCTAAATAAAGTGCATTCCAACCATGATCATGGCCAAGCATCTGATCTACTTTCTATAAAAAGATATACATGTATTGGGATTTCACTCATATTGTTTACATAATGCAGCATGTCACTTACATAAAGGAAGTAAGATGGCAGGATATCTATAAACTGTGAAAATGTCTACGCCTATAAAACAAGCAAGTAAACATAATGGCAGACTTCTACAGTCATTTATATTTAAACGCTGTGTAGCAGTCTAAGATATTTGTGAACTCTGCTTTTCTCTGAGATGGAATGAAACTTTATATATGCATCATTAATAGAAGTGTTGTGTCAGGACACCAAATGTTCATAAAGTTTTTACTGGCATAGACCAGTTATAGACTAAGGGCTTATACTATGGTCTGTTGTTACTCACAATCAATCTGATTGGACCAATGTTTTGTGACATTCATTCTTATTGGTTAATTCATGTTTATTACAGAGGCAGATTATACTATGTTCTGTTGTTACAATCAATCTGATTGGACCGATGTTTTGTGACATTCATTCTGATTTGTTAATTCATGTTTATTACAGAGGCAGAATACACATTCCAGCTAAGGAAAGACTACATCCCTATTATGATTCAACAGAAGTACAGACCTGACGGTTGGCTAGGTATCATTCTCGGTGCAAAATTGTTCTTTGACTTCAGTGGCAAATATCCATTTGAGAAATCCTTTCAGGGTCTTCTAAAGGAATTGCGAGGTCGTGGAAAGGTCGCACAACACG
This sequence comes from Cyrtodaria siliqua, assembly GCA_037043455.1. Taxonomy (NCBI): domain Eukaryota; kingdom Metazoa; phylum Mollusca; class Bivalvia; order Adapedonta; family Hiatellidae; genus Cyrtodaria; species Cyrtodaria siliqua. The sequence goes on from JAWPHD010011845.1 coordinate 29,325, forward strand.
AATCTCCTTCCGAAAGCAACGGTAGGTGCCAGAAATAGCTGAGAATTGTGGAATATTTCATGGGACTTAATTTTATCTTTATTTCCTCTGACATTATACAGATTACAATGATGTAAAACTTAATCTACACCTATGTCTCAACATTATCTGTTCCAAATGGATACGTTATCAATCTCTACCACTCTGTAACTTTTTCTTTGTTATCTCCCTTCCCATTCTCTGCCATTGTCCATAAGTATCTCGATTTTCATTTTAGATCACACAAACACCACACTTAAACACAATTATCTCCCTTTCCATTTCACAACTGTCCATTATTATCTCCATTTCCATTTCCCAATTGTTCATTGTTATCTCCCTTTCCATTTCACAATTGTTCATTGTTATCTCCCTTTCCATTTCACAATTGTCCATTATTATCTCCCTTATCATTTCACAATTGTCCATAAATATCGCCATTTCCATTTTAGATCACACAGACTGCAATTGTCCATGATATCTCCCTTGCCATTTTAAATCACACACACTGCAGTGGGCTAAAATTATCTCCCTTTCGATTTCAGATCACACAGACTCTGCAATTGTCCATTCCACCTCATCATCTCACTCACATGCCAGTCTTGTTGGTAAGTACAAAATCAGTGGTGGATCCTGGATTTGAGATCAGGTGGGAATTGACAGGAAAATAACTTTTGAAATAATGCAAATTATCAATATTATTGACTAATAAAAATTTCAGTCACCAGAAAGGTATTAAAACCTGATTCAATAATGTTTATAAAAAGGTAAGAGTGTTTAGTTACATAAGATTATATGTCTCTGTTATTTAGAAGTTGAGATGAAAACAATAAACTGCAGAAAAGTGAGCTTATCGGTAATATGAAATATTACGAATTAATTGCATGTGATATAAACTTTTTCTGCTACATGAGCTATTCCGTATGCTAGCCTCTAGTATACATGGATTCACAGTGTCATTGTCAGGCACCCCTGTCCACCAGATGCCTTCCATTAACTCAGCTATCACATTGCCATTGTCAGGCACCCCTGTCCACCAGGTGCCTTCCATTAACTCGGCTATCATATTGTCATTGTCAGGCACTCCTGTCCACCAGATACCTTCCATTAACTCAGATATCACATTGTCAGGCACCTCTGTCCACCGGATGGCTTCCATTAACTCAGATATCACATTGTCAGGCACCCCTGTCCACCAGGTGCCTTCCATTAACTCAGCTATCACATTGTCATTGTCAGGCACCCCTGTCCACCAGATACCTTCCATTAACTCAGATATCACATTGTCAGGCACCCCTTTCCACCAGATGCCTTCCATAAACTCAGCTATCATATTGTCATTGTCAGGCACCCCTGTCCACCAGATACCTTCCATTAACTCAGATATCACATTGTCAGGCACCCCTGTCCACCAGATGCCTTCCATTAACTCAAATATCACATTGTCATTGTCAGGCACCCCTGTTCACCAGATACCTTCCATTAACTCAGATATCACATTGTCAGGCACCTCTGTCCACTGGATGGCTTCCATTAACTCAGATATCACATTGTCAGGCACCCCTGTCCACCAGGTGCCTTCCATTAACTCAGCTATCACATTGTCATTGTCAGGCACCCCTGTCCACCAGATACCTTCCATTAACTCAGATATCACATTGTCAGGCACCCCTTTCCACCAGATGCCTTCCATAAACTCAGCTATCATATTGTCATTGTCAGGCACCCCTGTCCACCAGATACCTTCCATTAACTCAGATATCACATTGTCAGGCACCCCTGTCCACCAGATGCCTTCCATTAACTCAAATATCACATTGTCATTGTCAGGCACCCCTTTCCACCAGATGCCTTCCATAAACTCAGCTATCATATTGTCATTGTCAGGCACTCCTGTCCACCAGATACCTTCCATTAACTCAGATATCACATTGTCAGGCACCTCTGTCCACCGGATGGCTTCCATTAACTCAGATATCACATTGTCAGGCACCCCTGTCCACCAGGTGCCTTCCATTAACTCAGCTATCACATTGTCATTGTCAGGCACCCCTGTCCACCAGATACCTTCCATTAACTCAGATATCACATTGTCAGGCACCCCTTTCCACCAGATGCCTTCCATAAACTCAGCTATCATATTGTCATTGTCAGGCACCCCTGTCCACCAGATACCTTCCATTAACTCAGATATCACATTGTCAGGCACCCCTGTCCACCAGATGCCTTCCATTAACTCAAATATCACATTGTCATTGTCAGGCACCCCTGTTCACCAGATGCCTTCCATTAACTCGGCTATCACATGTTCATGATCTGTGTTGTCTCCCCTCGAGTATACATGGATTCACATTGTCATTCCTCAGGCACTCCTGTCCACCAGATGTCTAACATTAATTCAGCTATCACATTGTCATTCCACAGGCACCTCTGACCACCAGATGTCTAACATTAACTCAGCTATCACATTGTCATTACACTGGCACCCCTGTCCACCAGATGTCTAACATTAACTCAGCTATCACATTGCCATTCCACAGGCACCCCTGTCCACCAGTTGTCTAACATTAACTCAGCTATCACATTGTCATTCCACAGGCACTCCTGTCCACCAGTTGTCTAACATTAACTCAGCTATCACATTGTCATTACACAGGCACCCCTGTCCACCAGTTGTCTAACATTAACTCAGCTATCACATTGTCATTACACAGGCACCCCTGTCCACCAGATGTCTAACATTAACTCAGCTATCACATTGTCATTACACAGGCACCCCTGTCCACCAGTTGTCTAACATTAACTCAGCTATCACATTGTCATTACACAGGCACCCCTGTCCACCAGATGTCTAACATTAACTCAGCTATCACATTGTCATTCCACAGGCACCCCTGTCCACCAGATGTCTAACATTAACTCAGCTATCACATGTTCATGATCTGTGTTGTCTCCCCTCGAGTATACATGGATTCACATTGTCATTCCTCAGGCACTCCTGTCCACCAGATGTCTAACATTAACTCACCTATCACATTGTCATTCCACAGGCACCCCTGTCCACCAGATGTCTAACATTAAATCATCTATCACATTGTCATTCCACAGGCACCCCTGTCCACCAGATGTCTAACATTAACTCACCTATCACATTGTCATTACACAGGCACTCCTGTCCACCAGTTGTCTAACATTAACTCAGCTATCACATTGTCATTACACAGGCACCCCTGTCCACCAGATGTCTAACATTAACTCACCTATCACATTGTCATTACACAGGCACTCCTGTCCACCAGATGTCTAACATTAACTCAGCTATCACATTGTCATTCCACAGGCACCCCTGTCCACCAGATGTCTAACATTAACTCACCTATCACATTGTCATTCCACAGGCACCCCTGTCCACCAGATGTCTAACATTAACTCATCTATCACATTGTCATTACACAGGCACCCCTGTCCACCAGATGCCTTCCATTAACTCAGCAATCCTCAACATGGGTCAGGAGGAGCTCATAAAATGGCTACGTCACGTCAAATTGACAGAGTATGTATACTTTTTTCACAATGCATGTCTAATTATTTACACTGTGATCAGTCATGTGTTAAATTAGTATTCTGATGATGTATTCTTAAATTTGTTTAAAAAATATTTGAACATGTTTAACAGTTTAATTTAATTTATTGTTTATATGATCTATAACTACAAATAACACAGAGCTTATGGGATGGTGTGCTGTCCGTCGTCCGTCGTCTGTTAACTTTTACCTCGTTAAGACGATAGGGCCTTCATTTTTCGTCCGATCTTTACCAAACTTGACCAGATTGTTAATGTCAATGAAAGCTCGGACAAGTTTGAATATCAAACAGATCTTTACCAAACTTTAACAGATTGTTGTGGCCCTTGATTTCATTAAAAATGCTATATTTTGCCTCATTAAGACAATAGGGCCTTCATTTTTCATCCGATCTTTACCAAACTTGACCAGATTGTTAATGTCAATGAAAGCTCGGACAAGTTCGAATATCAACCAGATCGGACCAGTAACAGCAGATTGATTCCCCATGATTTAGTTAAAAATTCTCTATTTTGCCTTGTTAAGATGATAGGGCCTTCATTATTTGTTGTTTTTTTTCATCACCATATTTCTTCTTTTAATTTTTTTTTTTTATAATTTTTTTTAATTTTTAATTATTTTTTTAAAATTATTTTGTTCATTTTTAGCTCTACTGATCAGAGATCAGCAGAGCTTATGCCGTGGTGCGGCGTCCGTCGTCCGTCTGTCTGTCTGTCCGTAAACTTTTATTTGTAGCGACAACTCCTCTGAAACTACTGGATGGATATTCATGAAACTTTACAAAAATGTTGCCCATAAAGTCAAGTTGATCCTAGCAAAAATTCATGTTGATGTGATATCCAAGATGGCCGCAAAAGCTAAAAATAGAGTTTTAAAATACAAGTTTGTAGCGACTACTTCTTGAAAACTATAAGTGATATTGATATGGGACTTTTTCTAAAATGATCAGCATGACATGATGTTGATCCTTGTAAAAAATCGTTTTGATTCAACATTAAACATGGCTGCCAGCGGCCATCTTTGTTTACATAGAGTTATATAGTAAAAACTTGTAGCGACTACTCCTCTGAAACTACTTGACGGATTGTCATGAAACTTTACAGGAATGTTGCTCTTAATGTCTAATTGATCCTAGCAAAATTTCAGGTCGGCCGGAAATTCAAGATAGCCGTCACAGCTAAAAATAGATATTTAAAATACAAGTTTGTAGCGACTACTTCTTGAAAACTATAAGTGATATTGATATGGGATTTTTTCTAAAATGATCAGCATGACATGATGTTGATCCTTGTGGAAAATTATTTTGATTCGACGTTAAACATGGCTGCCAGTGGCCATCTTTGGTTACATAGAGTTATATAGTAAAAACTTGTAGCGACTACTCCTCTGAAACTGCTTGACGGATGTTCATGAAAATTCACAGAAATGTTGCTCTTGATGTCTAGTTGATCCTAGAAAAATGTCAGGTCGGCCGGAAATTCAAGATGGCCGCCACAGCTAAAATAGATTTAAAATAAATAAGTTTGTAGCGACTACTTCTTCAAAACTATAAGAGATATTGATATGGGACTTTTTCTAAAATGATCAATATGACATGATGTTGGTCCTTGTCGAAAATCGTTCTGATTTGACGTTAAACATGGCTACCAGCGGCCATCTTTGTTTACATAGTTATATAATGAAAACTTGTAGCGACTACTCCTCTGAAACTACCTGACCGATTTTCATGAAACTTCACAGGAATGTTGCTCTTAATGTCTTATTGATCCTAGCAAAATTTCAGGTCGGCCGGAAATTCAAGATGGCCGCCACGGTTAAAAATAGATTTTCAAAAAACAAGTCTGTAGCGACTACTTCCTGAAATCAAAATCAATCAGTAGAGCTTCAAGGTCATTGACCTCTTGTTTTTTGTTATTTTTTAATTACTTTCTTTTTTTAATTTTTTTTTTTTTTTTTTTTTTTACCTAACTTAGCAGGAAGTATGATTTCTAGTTGTGCCTATTGCATTTTTTCCGGTTCGTTGATTTTTGATGGAGTTAAGGCCCCTTGACATTTTTACTTTAAATTTCTTGTCAGCGCTACTCCTCCTCGACGCCTTGTTGGATTTCTATGAAATTTGGCAGGAAGCCTCAGTATGATGTCTAGTTGTGCAAATTTGGGTATATCAATGAAATCCTGGACAGGTTCGAAAACCAGCTAGATCTTGTTAGTAACGACAGAGTTACGGCCCTTGATTTGTTAAAAAATGCTATATTGTATTTTCCTTTGTTAAATCTGTAGCTACTTCATTTTTTATCTGATCTGTACCAAGTTTGTTTAGAATGTTAGAATAAACCCCCACCCATTTGGATGAAATCTCATTCATAGAAGAAAGTTGGACAAATTAAACAGTACCCATGCCAGACTAGACACAGCAGACTTATTGCATGATTACAAGGTGAACGATCTACGACAACCCTTGATATAAGATCCGTTTTAGCCAGTAGAGCATCCACAGGCCCTCTTGGGCCTCTTGTTTTTGTCTAGTCTACCGAAAAATCTCGGGTTCAAAACTCGCAGGCTTATCAGGGTTTACAATGCCCAGCTGCTGATCAGTCATTTCCCCAAAACACCCCTTAGTCACATAAATGGAATGGTCTTAATTCAAAGAAAGAACAATCCATTACATATATGTAGGGGGTAAAGGGTTAAGATTTTGGGTTAAATGGGTACATCAGGTTTTCTTTGGTATTAGGTTCAGTGGTCCCAACTTAAAATGGACAAATAATGATATTTCAATTCTAAATGGACTAAACGTAATGAAGGAGACTGAAATTGACCCCTTATTAACAAGGAATTTCATTTTGCACAGGCACCAGTTTTAATTTAACCCTTATAACCTGCTACATATATATAATGGACTGTTATTTCTTTGAATTAAGACCATTCCATTTATGTGACAAAGGATTGTTTTGGGGGAAATGGCTGATTAGCAGCCAGACATGGTAAACCCTGATCAGCCTGAGAGTTTACTACAATGAACGCAAAGGCTGTTATAGTCGCGTGCTTAGCGGGTTAAGGGTTAATGCCTTTATTGATACATATATTCTGAACAAAACAGTTTAGCGCCACTTTTTAGGTTCATAAGGTTAAACATATGAACAGTGATATAATTGTTTGAAGATATTAGAAATGCTAGGCATGTATGTGATTTTCAAAAAAATGTGTTATTTTATTATTTTCTATGTGACGTATCAAAATTACCTCCCATATATTAAAAACAACTCATTTCATTATACAAATGTATTACTTTGAACAAATTTATTGTTTGGCATTGACAATAATTTTCCATTCAATCATTGTTTTAAAACCGCTGAAATATGTTCACAAACGATTGTTATTTTCATCGCCAAAAAATTAAAAAAAAATCGTAATTTTGAAATTACCTCCACTTTCATTGAAATGAGAATGATTTTCGATAACCTTTAAAAGTATGTTCCCATAATATTTGCTTTATTTTTGTTACCGATTATGTTCTCAAATGACTGTGTAGAATTATTATTGGTCATATCCATGTCATTTTATCATTGACCCTGAACATACACGGCTTTGTATCTCGTCTATGGAAGTGACATACATTTTATGTGCTAATTTATTTTGCTCGGTATAGTTATCAATCACTATGTTACAATAAAAAAAATACAACTTTCAAGCTTGTTTTTGATTTCAAACATAATGTAAAACTCATGTTTGCATCTATTTTATAGTTGTATTCCGGCATTCATGGAATTTGACGGCAAGCTTCTTATGCAGCTTAAGCTTATGAGAACGGAGGTAAGATTATAACCTTATATGGGTATCCAGCTCAATACAAAATTCAAACCAAACATTTAACGGTTGATCCAAATCGAGGTATTTGCCTCAGTTAAATTTCAGGGCTGTCTACAGGACTGAAATTATTAACTGGTGTTTTATGTACTATCCGAGGGCTGGCGTGGCACAGTCGGTAGCGTGGCGGATTTGTAACTGGAGGCCCGGGTTCAATCCTCCATGGTGCCACTGAGTGTTGTCGGTGTGTTCTTGGGCGAGACACTTTCCCATAGCCTCATCCGTCGGATGGGGATGTAAACCGGGTGGTCCCGTGTATCGGTCTATCTTCCGAGCACGTTAATGAACCATAGGAATCTATTCTATAATAAGAGTAGGGCAGGTTCCCGGATTCCTATGTATCCTTCCCCTCTCTTTGGGGCGGCTCTAAATAACCTATACTGTGTTGATGAGCCGTTAAACAACATTCAATTATATGCTAACCAATTGCTAAAATTGAGCTTAGGAGTACCACGGAGTAGATTTGAAACATGCTACTCTAGTCTTTGCTGCTTTAAATAAACCCTTGATTTATCCACAGACCTAATAACAAATAGATTGGACACTATGAAAATTGTGTAAATTTCAAGTGGCACAGTTCGAAAATTTCACAAAATATATCCCAACTTTAAACACACATATCATGAAGAGTTTTATAGATACAAGTTTCATTCAAAATACCATCACAAATTTAATTTTCTTTCCAATGATAGTATTTTATTTTCTCTTACATTGAAAGCAAAAAAGGAGTTTGATGGAAATTTTGACTATGTCAAAACCTTGATTTTTAAGAGAAAAGCGAAAAATTATGACATTTTAAACTTTAATTATTTTTTTATACAATTTCTTATTTTGAAAATAAACATAAAATATTATAATACCATTTTGCTATTCACTATGAATCTACTGGATGTATTCTCATCAAAATCGGTGAATAATTGAGAGAGAGGATATAATGAAAAGTTAAGGTGCCACGTGATATTTTGGTTACTTCATTGGTTAAGATAGGAAGTTTCCTATCTGTTTATTAATATATGTCTGTGATTTATCAATATCACCTAATCTATTTCAATGCAGGGTAAACTGCATGGGGCAGAGAAAACAAATATGTGTTTTACTCAACCATTATTACTATACCAAAATAATATGTTTTTAACTATCTTAGAAATTATTAAATATGGTTTGGTGTCAGATGTTTTTTAGTATTAAATATCCAAGTGTCCCTTTAATGGTGTGGTGGAGTTTTTGAGTACTTAACGTTTTTTGTTTCTATTTTTACAGGCACCGGAGTTTTTCTATCAATGCTTAGAGAAAAGACTGAACATGTCGTTGATTGAGATATTGAAATTTACACGGGCGCTCGAAGAACTTTGAGCAATAAACATTGATATTTAAAGCAATGTCATTGAGGTCATCATGACCTCTAAAACAGTACTGCAGCAGTGTGACCTTGAACTTTAATTTGAGGTCATGAACTCTTATACAGTTTAAGGATTTCTCAAAGACAGGTGAGATTATCTCAGAATATAAAGCAGGACAACCAAAACTTTATAACAAAAAATCCTGAGATTCTGGATTTTATCCAGAGATATGGCAGGCCTGAAAAAGCTGAAATAAGAGAAAGTAGTGTAAAAGCTGGAGAAACAATGGATGAAAACTACCGGTGGTCATTGCTGGTCTGGATTTCAAAAAAGCTTGTGTTGCCAGGGTTGAAGGGATTTGAAGGTATTTAATGAGAAAATTAAGGGAGCCAGTAGGAAACCAGATAACCAGTTGTGGTTAAAAATAATGACAATGTATTGAAATCAAAAAAATGACAAGGAAATATGATATTCAATTGTATTGATACAGAACAAGACAAACTTGTAAATACATGTATTTGCACTGATAAGAGCCAGTATCACCACTGTGTGGTTACGAGGTCCTGTTATGTCTGTCCATCAAACTTTTAAATATGATTTTTTCTGTTGCTCTTTATTGTATGGAAATATCTAATAATAACGCTGGTGTGCTAAATCTTGGTATTTATGAGGGTTTGGATTGGGCAGGTATATTAATGACAGCCTGGATTGGGAAGATATGTTTACAAAGGCATGGATTGTGTATATTTATGAGGGTCTGGATTGGGTAGATACATTTATGAGGGCTGGATTATAAGAATCTTTCATGGGTATCCGGTGAAGATAGGGAATTCCAACCCGAGGTTTAAGTGTTTTTATCGGAACCGAGGCTGTGTTTTTATCGGAACCGAGGCTCTGGAATTCTCTATCTGAACCGAATACCCATGATAAATTCTTTTTCTTGCATATCAGAGACATGTTGTGCGTTGATGCCGCCAGCTACTAACGTTTTGCATGTTTTCCTGCATAAAGGATGTTGGCGCGCGTGAATTTTATCTCGACCCTAGGGTGAGATGGAAATATCTAGCCCCGGTAAAATGACGGATATCCTTGTCCGGTATGCAAGAAAGGGTAGGTATATATATATGAGGGACTGGATTGAGTAGATATATTTATGAGGGTCTGGATAGAATAGATATATTTATTGGGCTGGATGTGGTAGATATATGTATGAGGGTCTTGATAGGGTAGGTATATTTATGAGGGCCTGGATTAAATTGTAAGTTATATTTATGAGGCTGTGGATTTGGTAGATATATTTATGTGGTCTGGATTAAGGAGATATATTGAATAGTGATGAATAATGACTATATATCAGTGTAGGTACGGTAGGGGAGGTACTTAATAATAATAATAATAATACTATAAGGATAAAAATGAAGCGTACCCTTTACTTTGTTACCGGTTATTGTTTAATGTGAAAAAATGTTATCTAAATAATGAAGCTGAAAGGGACACATGGCAATCTTGATTTTTTAAAAACTAGCGGCGTCCCGTTAGTTTTTCTACATAAATGGCATTTGTTCGATCATTAATGTTAATTTTAGGAATTGTATTAAGCCATTTGTTTTTGCATATTATTAATTTTTGATATTATTGCACCAATAATATATTAAAACTTATAGTATAACAAGAAGAAATAGTGAATTAATACTTAAAATTTGATTTATTTAAATGTAACCAGGGTAAAAGTAAAACTGATCATAGATATATTGTGGTGTAGTGGTAATAGCGTCTGCCTTGCATTTGGGAGGTCGTGGGTGCCAGTCCCCTGACCGCGTCATACCAAAGACTTTAAAAATGGAGTAGTCACTTGTAACCCTTGCCTGACGAGCAAATAATGGGAAGTGCTACGGCTGATTGACCAGTGTCAGAATAATGTGACTGGAGGTATCATGTCTACTATGGTATGGTATTCCAGTGTGGCAGCACTATAAAGAAACGATTGAGTTCCCTGCTTCAAGTAGACATATCACATCACAAAACAACACACAGATAAAAGTCCAGACATTGTGCCTATAATCGTTGGGTAGGACGCCTGTCGTAGGTGGAGGGACTGTAATCCTTAAAAATACAAACACACACACACAAATACTTCAAGATTGCCTTGTGTCCCTTTAGCACTAATAGGGACTATTAATAGGACCAAACTATGCAGACCAATGAAACATACCATAGCTAGATATTGGTCTTGCAGACACTTAATTACCCGGCCCCATATATGTAGATACTGAGTCTGACGAATTTTTTTATACAGGTTCATATATTTTTGTACCAAAGTATTGTCATTATTAAGAAGTCCTTATATCCCTTTCAAATCCCTCGTAAATGTTGTTTAGCGCAGGTAAAATTATTTAAGTCGCCCCCTTGCAATCTTAGGTTTTAACAATTGTCTAACGACCCATTCTAGAATGTTCTATGTCAGCAGACTCGTAGAATCATTCTGATCTGCTCCCAACCGACGCCATTACTGTATTGAAGATAACAAGAATTTTTTACTGGAAGAAATTTCTTTAGCTAGAGAAAGCTAAATAAAGAGAATACATCATCATAGATCATTACAGAAACGTTGTTTTGATATAAGTAGATATAAATAACTGCTATTGTTTTGCTGTTATTAGCATATTATATACATACTATAGCTACGCTGTAACACGCACAAAGTGCTTGCACATTGTGTAAGGGACTGTCAATTTAGTATTTGTTACGATGATTTGAGAAGATCTGTATTAGTATTGATCTACAGTAGCTTTAGAGCTATATCACTTGTAGATTGTTTGATTATCCGATCGAGGATTTCAGTATGTCAAATTGGGTACCGGTAACTTTGTTTTCACACATATAAGCCCTTTTTAAATCCCTCATAAATGCTATGAATTAGATTTTTACCAGCTCCATAGAACAGCTTTTTGGTTACAATATTCAATAAGTAAAATATTTCAAAACTTGGTTGGTTTTGCCGTAAAAGGTTTGATGGATATATATCTGGTTTTAAGTGTTAACAGCCTGCTCTGTGCATTGTATTCTGGGCATCTGTCACATTAATAACAAGTACATTTTCCAATGAGTGCAGGTATCTGATTGGCCAATTGTTTTGGAGGATAAAATCAGAGGAATACCAAAGTGTTTTGATAAAGATTGGATGAGGGTAACAAATATTCAAATTTTGATGAGCTTGTCTTTAGTGATGTCTACTAACTGACACCAACATTTTAAATTATGTTATGGTCAGTATTAAACTGCAACCTTACTGACCAAAAGTCATAATTCCAAAAGTGTGTGGCATTGACCCATTGCTGATTGTTTTGAACACAGACCTAATAACAAATAGATTGGACGCTACGAAAATTATCTCAATTTCAGGTGGCACAATGCGAAAATTTCACAAAATATTTCCCAACTTTAAACACACATATCATGAAGAGTTTTACAGATACAAATTCCATTTATGCCAAATCCCATCACAAATTTAATTTTCTTTCCAATCATAGTATTTTCCTTTCTCTTACATTTAGAGCAAAAAAGAAGTTTGACAGAAACGTTGACTATGTCAAAACCTTGATTTTTAAGTGAAAAAGTATTTTCCTTTCTCTTACATTTAGAGCAAAAAAGAAGTTTGACAGAAACTTTGACTATGTCAAAACCTTGATTTTAAAGTGAAAAACGAAAAATAATGACTTTTTTAACTTTAAACATCTTTTTATACAGTTTCGTATTTTGAAAGTAAACTTAAATTATTATAATACCATTTTGCTATTCACTATGAATCTTTTGAATGTATTCTCATCAAAATCAGTGAATAATTGAGAGAGAAGATAGAAGGAAAAGTTAAGGTGCCACGTGAATTTTGGTTACTTCATTGGTTAAGATGGGAAGTTTCCTATCTGTTTATTTATATGTCTGTGTTTTGAATATGTGTGTGTATAAAAAGGAACAGAAAGCCTGCACTTTCATTTATTACCAATGTTGATGTAGAAGATTATCAGAATACAACAGGAGACGTGTGTTCTGTAACATTTATTCTAATTGGTTTATGTTTATTACAATAGAACCAGTTTTAGTTAAAATCAGTCTGATTGGATCATTATTCTGTAACAGTCATTCTGATTGGTTCATGTTTATTACAATCGGAAACCAGTTTCAGTTACAATCAATCTGATTGGGTCATTGTTTTGTAACACCAATTTTGGTTGGTTCATGTTTATTACAGTAGGAACCAGTCACAGTTTAAGTCACAATCAGTCCGATTGGATCAGTTTTCTGTAACATTCATTCTGATTGGTTTATGTTTATCACAATAAAGAACCAGTTGAAAGTTTTAAGTTACTTTTATGTAATTCATTCTGTTCGTGTGCTGATTTTGATAGTGTGCATGTCCTTTATTGTAAATAGCACAAAGCAATTATGAATTTGCCATGATTATAATATAGCCATACTTACACACAGAGCATCATGTAAAGTTATTTGTGAAAAGTATTGTCTTGCCGTATTGTTTGTATGAACACTACTTCAGGAATATTGATTGTTTTATTTGTTTTTCAAAATGAACTTCATTATGATTATTAGTTTGTTAATTATTATTAAATTAATTAGTTCTTGTGTATGCATATACAAATAGTTTTTTTACAACATCATTTTGTAATTTTGATTGGACTGGATGAGGCAAGGATTTGTACAAATCCTTGGATGAGGTGAACTGGAAAAATCATGAGTGTCTATGAATAAAATTATCATTATATTCTTCAATAGCGGACATGCATGTTAACTAGATCAGCCCTCGTGTTTTAAACAGTTTAAGCATTGTTTATAGAATAGATTGGTCGGGAAAACTCTACTCATCACATTTTGTTGTATGAAGCATCACTGTTAATTCATGTGTTTTAAGGCTACAAGAAGTGATTGTTCTGACTGGGCATGACAGAGTTATGTCCCTTTTTTGTGATACTGTAATTATAGACGAGTTTTACTTTTTGTTATCCCTGGAGCTTTATATTAATTTTCATATCTTATCTTTGATATTTTCGTCAATAAAATGTATTAGTTTGTAAGAGTAGTACTTGAATAAAAGTAGGTCAATATGAAAAGTCTTGACCTACTTTTCGCACTTAATTCAATTTACATTTAAATTTTATTATTTGATGAAAGTGGGGTATCCGTGTCCTATGGTTTTTAGTCCTGCTATTTCTTCTTGATTTTTTTTTTAAACTCTTAATTTTAAAATAATATTGATGTTAAACTTTATTCAAACACACATTTTCTGTGATGGAAATGTTCTAATTTACTTTTCTAATTAAGATGAGTATATATTGTGCCGTAAAAAGTGCTAAAATGAGGCTTATGAAGTTGATGGTAATAATAATGAATATGATATTACTGTTGATGATGATGATTACGGTGATTACGGTGATGTTGATGTTGTCGGATAATAATGGGCTTCCAATACAAGTTCCTGTATTGGATATGATAGGCTAGTGGTGGCTGGTGATGGCTAGTGGTGGCCTGCTTGCCTCTCACCCAGAATGTGCAGGTTCAGTAAGCAGCTGAACAATTGAATTGAATTGGAGTTTATAGTCGCACCAACAGCTAATGTCATATGGTGACATTTTCCAGCTTCCATTGGTGGAGAAAGATCACAGGTGCCCCTCCGAGCAATTTTCATGCACGGGTGGGCACCTGGGAAGAGATTCCTCGGCCCATGAGGGATTGAACCCACAGCGGTGAGGGGCTAATCAGCTGAAAAACACGATGATTTGTTTACCTCGAGTCCTTAACTCCCAGTGTTTTGCTTTTGCTCTGTTTTGAGCAAATCCCTTATTTCTCGGATTTCTATGTAACCTTCCTCTCTCTCTCTGGGGTGACTTTGTATAACCAATAATGTGTTGACGAGGCATTTAACAACATTCAATTTGCCTCCTGTCAGATGGATTGGTTAATTGAGCAGCCCTGTCAACTTCATATGATCCTCTGAGCATGTGAAAGAACAACTGGAATATATTTGAGCTCTATTAACAAGTTAAATAATGTATTGATGAGCCAGTAAACTGTAATTTAATTAATTGGGCCAAAAATCCGCCCAATCAATCGTTGCCTTCTGGAATTTCGATTTTCGAAGATTTTGTCTTTTTCGACAACCATGAAGGTAATACATTATGCTACTGTTTAAATAAGTGTGGGAGGTGGGGACAATGTCTGGGAGGTGAGGACGGGACAATGTCTGGGAGGTGGGGACAATGTCTGCGTGGTCAAACTCACTTGTGACAAAAAGATCGCATGTTTGAGCTGTGGCCAGATCAGAAACATTGGGTGTGACCTTGATATTGTGATGGAAACCCTCGTCGCATTCCACTTCCATTTTATTTCATTGGCTCAGAATATTTTTGAATCTATGATTAAAAAGATAAAAGCCTATCAGTAAGGATCTAGGAGGGCCTTTAAGGAAGGGCTATAAGGCTCAGGGGCTGGTGAGGCCCAGTGGATAGCACAGCAGACTTGAAACCAGAGGACCCGGGTTCAAGCCCTGCTGGTGCCACTGAATTTTGTAGGTGTGTCCTTGGGGAAGATACTTTCCCTTAGCCGTATCCATCGGACGGGTACGTAAACCAGTGGTCCTTAGTATCAGAGTCTATTCATTAGTAAAAGTAAGGCAGGTTCCTGGATTTCCTGTACATTATTCCTCTTTCTACGGGGCTGCTCTAAACTAACCTATAACGTGTTGATGAAACGTTAAATTTGCATTAAAAGTCCAGACTCTATTGTACCCATCTCGGGGTAGATATCCGAAAGGCTTAACCGAGTTTGTTGGTGGAGGGACTATAAACCTTAGAACTACACACACACACAAAGCTGTATTAAAAATATTCCATAAGGCGCAGTACATACAAAATAAGGCACATGTTTTTTTTCGTTTTTTTGCTTAATTTGTTTTAAAACATTTTATCAAAACTTTAAAGCCAAAAGGCTTGTATCTTTATGAAAGCCTAGATGAAGATACAAGCTATTAGATGCAATACCTTGTTATGTTATCCCCATAAAGTTGTGACAATTTGGAGCTGGTTTTAATCTCAGTTGGACAGATTGGAAGTGATAGAATGTGACTTTATATGTTATGTTAATTAGTATACATGCTTTGGTTATATCTTAGTTTTATACACGTCTGTAGTTGTTTTTTATATGAGTTTTATACACACTGTTGCAATTAAATGTTTGATATATTGATTTTATACAGTTCTGAATCATTTGATGTATTAATTTTGTATAATTCTGAAATCGTTAGATGTATTAATTTTATACACTTTGCAATTGTTTGATATATTAATTTTATACACACTTTGCAATTGTTTTATATATTTATTTTATATACACCTGCAATTGTTTGATATATTAATTTTTATACACTTATTCTAGAATTACTGTTGGTTGTTTTATAAAACCTAATTTACATATTCTTGACTTATTTTTTTCGGATTTTGATTTTACTCTTGAAAGACATGTTCAAAGTTGTTTTACGCTAAAGAAGTATTCATTTTATATGTTTTTTGGATATTCAGTTTTCATATAACATAAATAGACTGCATGTATAACTCACCTGTCTCAATTATGTACATAAAACAGTTAAAATAAAACCGGATACATTTCCAATAATTTACATTGATGTACCGGATACATTTCCAATAATTTACATTGATGTACCGGATACATTTTCAATAATTTACATTGATGTAGAGGTAAACATCCATTTACCGCAAAACAGTAAGGTAAAAAGAGTGTTCAGTAAGGGCAGTATTTTCAGTGAGGGTATAATAGTTTTACCAATTTTCAGCACACTCAGTGTATGGTAGTAGGATGGTAAATATAAAATGTGGAAGTAAATAAAACCGGAATATTTATTACCTTATTGTGGGTATAAAATTCAAACTTTTAGGTCGGAGTCAATAATTTTTTGAAAACAAACATTTTGTTTTAATTTTTACCAACTTTTACGGTAGGAGGTCGGGTTAGTAGTCCTAAAAAAAAAAAAGACTGGTCTAATTACCTAATTTTTCTTCAGACAAAAACATAATCCCTCAATCGGAATATTGCCCAATCTCAGTGACATTTTTGCACTAATAATGGTATTACATTTCTGTTGAACATTTAGCATGGGAAAGATCAACAATAATTCGAATTTAGATAATATACACTGTGAGTTATATTTATTTAACTGTTTGACCTAACACCGAACAACTCTGTCTAAGAAAACGTTAATGAGAAATATGGGTGTCTGCTGCAACTTTGACAATGTTATATAATATACTGAAAAAATAAGCAAGTCCTTATGTACATTTATCTTAAAGAAATTGAATGGTATTTTATAGTCCGAAGTATTACAAAACATTTGCATGACATAGGCTGAACTTCTCTTTCACTAATTAGTTGTGATCCAATGTACCGGTAAGTATCAAGAGTTACCTCCCATTTAGTTAAATTTCATACTTAAAAAATACCAATATGATAAAGAACATGGTTAAATGTCACTAAATAACAGTTCTGGGTTTCAAGTTATAAAAAACGCAAAATCACTGGGTGCTAACCTTGTCATTATAAGGCAATAACGAACCAAAGTTTTAAAAAATTGAAATTACCTCCTTTTACATTGAAATAAGAACGAAATTATAATATCTGTAAAGCCGATAGATTAAAACAGTTCATTCTTTTTTCCACAGATATCGTTTCAAACACAATGCCCTGCATATATCTGCTAATTATGTTTATTATATTTTTAATGACCTCTGCAACGCATAGCCTAGAGTATGCGCAAATTAATTTGCCATGAAATTTACTTGCTAAACTTATTTTTATCGGTATAGATTGGGGAGTTGAATTGTGGGTGTTCAGCAATGTCGGCCATTTTAGTTTGTTATGAACGATAAACACTGTATATTATGCAAGGTGGATTTTACAAATTCCAGTTTAAAAATGAGTTGTGTTTGATTTAAATTAATTTTGTAGTGTTCTTGTGATATAGTATGTGATAGTTTTTATGTACATGTTATATATATTAAATGGTTGGATTTTGTTATATAAATTACCTTGATATATTAATATACATGCCAGTTATTGAAAGTAACTGCCAAAATGTTATTTTGGAACATATGTTTTCTAAAACTTAAAGAGATACATGGCAATCTTGAGTTCTCCAGGTGAGAAGGTTCTAGGCCTATTTTGCATAATTTTTTATCTCACATTACGCGGTCCCTCCCGCCTTATTTCCATTAACAAAAAACATGTTTGAAAATGATTTTTTTTACAGAAAAAATGTGATAACCTGTTTAAAATTACCTATTAAATGTTTTAATTTTACAATATGCAAACTTTTTATGCCAAAATTAAGGTTTTATTTCATACCCCAGCAAGCCCCATTTGCGCTTCTCGGAGAAGGGGTTGGATGGGGTATGAAAGTTAATACTCAGATCACGTAATGAATATCATGAAATGTAGGGTGGGCCTGGAATGTTCATTCCTGTTGGCGCCGTATAACCTTTTTGTGTTGCTGCACTGAAAAACTCAATTTAACTCACCTCACCTTATTTACTGAGAATTGAAATTATTAAAAAATGTCAATGTCAGGCTTACTTAAAGCTGCTAGTAAATGTTTAAACATTTGGGAAAATTTGATTTTGTTGTTCTTATTTTGACCATAAGCTTTACTTAATATTGATGCATTTCATAATCATTCAGCCTGGTCAACCATCTAGTTAACACAAAACACACACACAAATTCAACATGTTATATGGTTATAAAATTAAGACGCAAATATTCAATATTGTGTGGGAAACTGAGATTAACACCGGGCCCCGTTTTCTCGCAAACTTTGGAGTCAAAATATCAAGTTCAGCTATACAATTTCGAAAGTCTTACTTAATGGTCATGAAATTACTCGAAACTTTACACAAATAAGGACAAGCAAATATTACAGCTGTCCTGGAAGTTTCGAAATGGAAAACACTCATTGAAAAAAGTTATAGCTAAAAGAAATATTTGAGCTTGAGCCTCGGATTTTGGCTGAGCAAGATTGGAGAATATTCATAATTTTGATAGAGCATCATCAAAAAAACTGACCAATCAGTGACCAGAAATAAGAACTAACCAATACATTCTGGTAGGTGATAAACTCGGTCTTTATCCTTGATGTTCAACCAAATTTACTGTTAAAGTTAAGGTATCTACAGTGTGATTCTTTTAAAACCCTGCACATTTCAAGCACATTCATGCAAATTGATTCAATATATGTATCTTTTAAAATCAAAATCTTTAAAATTATCATCTGTTTACTCTGCCAAAGATTTTTATTTTACTATAGAACCTAAGGATAAAAACCGAGTAACACAAGTTTTATCACCTACTGAAAATAAAATAAAAACTCAACATCTCTGCAATGCAAAATTATGAATTGGGCAGCGTGTTTTTGGAGACTCTAGGTATCTGTGTGTCCATTTAAGAACCAAGACATGTGTTCCTTTAAAATAATTTTGCAATTTAGATAAAGATGTAAATTTGTTTAAGTTTTATTTTTTCCAAATTGTTTATGCAATTTAATTTTTATTAAACATAACATAAAGGGACATAACTCTTAAACATTATATCAGAGACATAGGTTTTATATCTCTGATTACTGTATATAGAATCAAAGCAGATGACTCCAAATGCATATATGTTGTATAGAACTGAAGCAATGATCTTCAAGGGTATGTAAGTCATATAGAATCAAAGCAAAGGAAAGGTGTATCTATCATATCTGGAATCGAAGCAACGATCTAATGGGGTATATGCATTATAAAAAAAACGAAGCAACGATCTAATAGGGTATGTGCATTATAAAGAAACGAAGCAACGATCTAATAGGGTATATGCATTATAAAGAAACAAGCAACGATCTAATAGGATATATGCATTATAAAGAAACGAAGCAACGATCTAATAGGGTATATGCATTATAAAGAAACGAAGCAACGATCTAATAGTGTATATGCATTATAAAGAATCGAAGCAACGATTTAATAGGGTATATGCATTATATAGAGTCGAAGTATCTAATAGGATGTATGCATTATAAAGAAACGAAGCAACGATCTCAAGGAATGAATGGTGTTTTACGGCACGTTGACAGATAAAGCAACGATATAATAAGGTATAAGCATTATATAGAATTGAAGCAACGATCTAATAGGATATATGCATTATAAAGAAACGAAGCGACGATCTAATAGGATATATGTATATATTATAAAGAAACGAAGCAACGATCTAATAGGGTATATGCATTATAAAGAAACAAGCAACGATCTAATAGGATATATGCATTATAAAGAAACGAAGCAACTATCTAATAGGGTATATGCATTATAAAGAAACGAAGCAACGATCTAATAGTGTATATTCATTATAAAGAATCGAAGCAACGATTTAATAGGGTATATGCATTATATAGAGTCGAAGTATCTAATAGGATGTATGCATTATAAAGTAACGAAGCAACGATCTCAAGGAATGAATGGTGTTTTACGGCACGTTGACAGATAAAGCAACGATCTAATAAGGTATACGCATTATATAGAATTGAAGCAACGATCTAATAGGATATATGCATTATAAAGAAACGAAGCGACGATCTAATAGGATATATGCATATATTATAAAGAAAGGAAGCAACGATCTAATAGTGTATATTCATTATAAAGAAATGAAGCGATGATCTAATAGGATATATGCATTATAAAGAAACGAAGCGACGATCTAATAGGATATATGCATATATTATAAAGAAAGGAAGCAACGATCTAATAGTGTATATTCATTATAAACAAATGAAGCGACAATCTAATAGAACATATAAAAAAGCGAAGCAACAATCTAATAGGATATATGCATTATAAAGAAATGAAGCGACGATCTAATAGGACATATGCATTATAAAGAAGCGAAGTAACAATCTAATAGGACATACCGGTATGCATTATAAAGAAACGAGGCGAAGATCTAATAGGATATATGCATTATAAAGAAACGAAGCAACAATCTAATAGGGTATATGCATTATAAAGAAATGAAGCAACAATCTAATAGGGTATAAGAATTATATAGAATCGAAGCAACGATCTAATAGGATATATGCAATATAAAGAAACGAAGCAACAATCTAATAGGATATAAGCATTATAAAGAAACGAAGCAACGATCTAATAGGATATATGTAGAATAAAGAAACGAAGCAACGATCTAATAGGATATATGCATTATAAAGAAACGAAGCAACAATCTAATAGGATATATGCATTATAAAGAAATGAAGCAACGATCTAATAGGATATATGCATTATAAAGAAACAAAGCAACCATCTCCAAGGTATATGCATTATATAGAGTCATATAGCATCATGTTTGTATTTTGTCAATGTTCTGTAAATTCATTTATTACAGTGTGTCTTATTCCAGCTGACATAATACTTGCAAACCATTTCAAAAAGAATGTTTACATTGATGATTCATATTGCCCTTTTATTAAGGTGTATTATGTTTTAATAATTTCATGGAATTTATTGTTTTTAGTAGTCGGATAGTTTCATTGTTATTACAGTGAAGAGGTTATGAATTTTCTCTTTAGAACACTTTTTGTTTTTTTCTGAATAGAATAAAATATTCTACTTTGTATTCTATTCTATTCTAGAAGTAAGATGTGAGAAACTTGATAGAGGTAAAAGGTTTTACGTTTAAGGGTAGCCTCCCATTGGATTAAACATTTTATTTCACATGCATTCTATCCTAATATGTGCAATCCTATTAGAACAGTGTATCATAAAATAGATGAGTTTTATTTTTTAAAATAAACATAGGTGTCTTTTTACATGAGACTTGTGATGTAAATATATATCTGTTTACATCCCTGATGAAAACTTCAAGTTCAGTATGTTTACACGTTTATCAAACAAGTCCTTAGACTCATTTAATAATAAATACAAAATATATATGTGTGAATCGGTCAATTCACACATGACCTATATTAAAGAAAAAAACGTTGACCTAATAACACCAAACATTATAGTATACAGTTTATTTTATTTTATTACTGTGATACTTTTTTCATTTATTTCTGTGATATAAATATATTATTGTTTTCTATGATTACTGTAAATTATTTTCTATACCTCAAATGATCTCAGTTGTTTTGTGTTTTGTTTATTTACATACATATTACTGTGGTTATATATATGCAAAACCTATATGTTTGGCCACAGACCTAATAACAAATAGATTGGACACTGAAAATTATCTAAATTTCACATGGCACAGTGGGAAAATTTCCCAACTTTAAACACACATATCATGAAGAGTTTTATAGATACAAGTTTCATTCATGCCAAATACAATCACAAATTTAATTTTCTTTCCAATGATATTATTTTGCTTTCTCTTACTTTTAGAGCAGAAAAGGAGTTTGACGGAAAATTTGACTTTGTCAAAACCTTGATTTTTTAGAGAAAATCGAAAAATTATGACATTTTTAACTTTAAACATCTTTTTATGTAATTTCTTATTTTGATAATAAACTTAAATTATTATAGTCCCATTTTGCTATTCATTATGAGTCTTTTGAATGTATTCTCATCAAAACCAGTGAATAATTGAGAGAGAAGATAGAAGGAAAATTAAGGTGCCACGTGATATTTTGGTTACTTCATTGGTTAAGATAGGAAGTTTCCTATCTGTTTATTAATATGTCTGTGGTATGGCGTGAAGCTTGACATTGATGTCTTAATGGCATGGGTTCGTGTCATTTCTTCCGAATTGTTAATGTTTTCGTTCGACACGGTTTCAAGTTTAGTTTACCGTACATTTTTCATGATAAGGCTTTAGAGCGTAAGTGCTACAGACCTCTGCCCCTTATGGGTTCTCACCCTGGAGGAAGCATATCTGATGGAAAACTTAAGAGGAGGCATATCTGATGGGAAACTTAATAGGAGGCATATCTGATGGGAAACTTAAGAGGAGGCATGTCTGATGGGAAACTTAAGAGGAGGCATGTCTGATGGGAAACTTAAGAGGAGGCATGTCTGATGGGAAACTTAAGAATAGGCATATCTGATGGGAAACTTAATCTTTCCCTCATCTCATCTACCTCTGAAGTCGCTATTCCAATATAACATAAATACAATGTACAGTATGTTGTGTAAAACCCCATTTTATTTCATTACATTCTTTAGTTAGTATGCAGAAGCGTATCCACAGACAGTGAAAACAAATTCAAAATGGCCTTTAAGAAACCAGTGATTCATGCCAACAGTATGAACAGTATGGACAGTACACCCAAACTGCATAGAATGTACGAATAAGACATAAGTATGTTTGGGGATTAGTATGTCAAAGGTCAAGGTCACATAGTTGGCTTAAAGCAACCAAAATAAATTAATATATACATCAGTGATCGTACAAAGCTATCACTCACTCAAAATTCACTTTACTTTGACCTAGTCATCATTTGACCTTGACCTAGCCAGGAAGCTTTATACTTACTCCCGAACCTGGATTAATACACTATTTTTTATTTTTTAAAATGCATGTTTAACATGCTAATCATTTTTTATCTCGTCATCTGTGAATTCATTATAGACTGTTTAATTGGCCCTTTGTGAAAAACATACTATATGTACAAGATAGCAAACGTAGATATAAAAATCTGAAGACATGTTTTTTTACAACAAAACACCTTGAATGAAAAGCAAATATGCATACTCAAGAGGTCTTGTATTAAGTCCATGGCATAATTTATATATTTTACTCTCCTACAAGCAGTAAGTGTCCTCACTAATATAGACAGTGACAAAAGGATCTTTAAAAATCAGAACTAAAATCAGCGATTATCAGTTCATATATGTGTGATCTTTGCAAATCAGTGATAGACGAGGAATGTAAGGTAATTAATGTTTTTTTTAAGTTCCACTGCCATGTTTTGTTTCATGAACATGTTTATGTTTATTTAAATCGAAATCAATACCCAACAATACATATTTACAATTCGCACATTGCAATATCTGTGAAAAGCGAGAATAAGATTTTATTTGATGACGTAGCAAAGTTTGAACAGGTAAATTAATCCACAGGTAAATGTATTTATCAGTTCTCTGGCAATAGTTGTGTAGCTATACAATTCAGATTTACCTCATTTCCCCGTGCAGTCGCGCAGTGGTAAAAGTAGTATCTACGTCGTGCAAATAATACTTATTTTTTACATACAACTTAGTAGCGGTTTATATGTTTCTCTCCGGGACTATCAAGAAATGTTCATATGATGATTAAGAGGTACATTTGTTAATTGATAACACTACAAAAAGGGTGGCCATTCATCTTTAAATATTTTTATGAATTGTTTATGTAATGGTGATGCGTTATTTGATGTGTGATATTTTGAGATTATATTGTGTTACAGACCTGCGTGACTTCATGGTTCTAGGGTTTTATTTAGTTTACATGTCACAATGTCAGTTGGCTTTTCTGTCTGTGTATTTAAATATATATACATTGTTTTATATATTAAATATTTATAATCTATTTGTCTATTTTAACTATCTTCACCAAAAACCCTGATACCTGGCAGGTCTCCCCTCTGAAAAAAACTCTCCCATATTTAGCTCACCTGGGCCGATTGATCAGAGGTAAGCTATTGGGGTGATCACTCTTTGTCTGCTAAACTATTGGGGTGAGCTCTTAGTGATCACTCTTTGTCCGGTAAGCTATTGGGTAAGCTATTGGTGGTCATTCTTTGTCCGGTAAGCTATTGGGGTGAGCTATTGGTGATCACTCTGTCCGGTAAGCTATTGGGGTGAGCTATTGGTGGTAATTCTTTGTCCGGTTAACTATTGGGGTGGGCTAATGGTGGTCATTCGTTGTCCGGTAAACTATTGGGGTGAGCTATTGGTGATCACTCTTTGTCTGGCCCTTGTTAACTTTTGATAAAAACAAATTCTGTACAGAAACCGCTCAGTCAATTTTGACCAAACTGCACGTGGATTATCCTTAATAAATCCCTTGGAAGCAACAAACACAAACAGGAGAGAAACTTAGCAGACTCTGTTTTACTGAGTCTGTTCCTGATAGGTAATTATAAGATGCAACCCCTCTAATGCCTCCTAGCACCGGCTTAAGCGATATTCTACTTTGAAGCAACACTGAATGGGTTTGATAATCCCAAAGGACCAGTAGATAATAAAAATACTGATTTGTAGTCGGGGCGACATTTTACAGCCACCACACGGCACTAAACAAACGCTAGTGTGAATGGCACTAAATACTGAAAATACTGAAAAGTTGATCCCTTGGAAGCAACAAACACAAAACAAGAGAGAAAAGTAGTGCACTCGGTCATATTGAGTCTGTTCATGAGAGGTAATTATACGATGCTATACCTCTCACGCCTCCTAGCACCGGCTTAAGCGATATTTTACTTTAAAGCAAAGTTACAGGTTTCAGATTTATTAAAATGGAGACATAGTGAAATCGAAGATAGCTGTCGTTACTATAAAAGGTCAAAACCTATTTTGACAGCTTTTCTTTATTAATCACCGTCAAGCCGTAGAATATCAAGTCTGTTCATATACAGTCTAGTCTCCGGGTGTAAAAATGGCCACGCCCATGTGCTCCAAAGTTTGTATATTGGGCCCATGGGATCCAACGTTTGTATATAGATATTTTGCATGTTTTACAGACTTATATAACTTAATCATAAGGGTAAGAAATCACGTGGTATTTTCAAAAAATAACGGCAAAATTACAATTCAGAACCGATTATCAGAACTATCTGGCTGTTCAGGTAATATAATAATATATAAGTGCCGATTAAAAGTATAGGGTTTTACAATGGTTCTTAAAATACCCATGATTGAATATGTGTAAAATGAATTATGAGTTGGTAACTCTT
The DNA here is from genome assembly GCA_037043455.1 of Cyrtodaria siliqua. NCBI lineage: Eukaryota > Metazoa > Mollusca > Bivalvia > Adapedonta > Hiatellidae > Cyrtodaria > Cyrtodaria siliqua. Next base: position 55,122 of record JAWPHD010011845.1, read on the forward strand.
ATTTCAATGCTCCAGTTTTTGGGTTTGATCTGCAGCATGACTTGTTAAAGCCGTTTATATTCTGTCTATAGAGTTTGGATTTTCAAAATATTAAGTTATATAGTTATATATATATATATATAGTTTTAAAGACACCAGTTTATTGGGTCAAAAATGATTTTTACACTCGATATATTGGGTCCTTACCTTGTTATTGGGTCCTCAATCTGCCTATTGGGTCTTGACCCAACAATTCAACGATCCAACAATACATTCATGTTTAACAGAACTACATTTACATAATTAGGCCTTTCGCACATAACTTATTTTACACGTTTATTGGGCCCCTTAGTAGGGGTTATCTCCCCTTGACAGTTTGCTAAGTGTGTATATATACTGTTTATCCAATCAGAGTTCAGGTCAGAGTTCAGGACCAAATACATTGGGAAATTCATTATGACCCAATAAACTAGTGATGCGGTATATATATTTTGTTTTTAACAAGACCCAGCAAAAATGTTGGGTCAGACCTAGTATTATGGTTTGAGAATAAAAGGCGTTAACAGTTGAATTACCCGTTAAGTTACGACTATATAGGGATACATAAGTACCTTTAGATGTACTTAATTCATAAAAAAATACCAAACACGTATATACTCACTATTTCAGGGTGGTCCCAAGAAATCTGTTCAAATTGAGAGACCCAGTATCCTGGTGACTTTAAGTATATATATGCCTACATACATATATAGTATATATAGTTGTCATGCATATATTGCTTGTTATACTAGTAGAATTTGTATCTCGGTTCGGAACTATTTGTTAGACTGTGTGCAGTGTATGAATACGTTGTCATTAAGGTGGAACGCAATAGTCCCCAATCTCTACCCAGAGTACACTCGTTCCTCATTTGACTCTGTCAACGTCAAAGGAATTAGGGCGAACGGTTAGGTCACGTGATTATTCAAATATTATTTTTATGAGTTATTTTTTTTAGGAATTTTCTGCTATCGAGCTTCGGTTTGAAATGTTTACATATGCGTTTCGATTGAGGAGACCTAAGTACGTATTATTTTTGTAGTAAAATAGTCCCGATTAAAACTAAATTGTTTTCATGCATTATTTCAAATCTTGCAACATCAAATTTGCAGATATTCTGAAAATTATATTTACACAAGAAAGAAATAAGTTTTATGCAAATATATTCTAATTTAACAGGTTTTACCAAAATCTTGTAATTTAGTAGTTAGCAGAGATATATGTGAGTGCAAGGAACGATAACTCTGTGTGGAGATTGAATAGTCCCGTCTAAAACGCCCACCGCGCCCAAAAGTGCTGTGAAAACAGAACACTGAACATAATTGACAGGCTCCATGAATTTGAGAGAGCAAACCCCAATCAATTAATCCAGTCGACTTACAGGTGTCAAGACAACAATACAGTCTAGGTGTGTCAGAGTAGAGCAACCTTTTGATTGCCGTGTTGGTGTTCATTTCTGCTACATTTCCCGCCAAATGCAATTGTTCACTGAGTTTACATTTCCCGCCAAATGCAATTGTTCACTGAGTTTACCTGAGTGCAATCGCAAATATACATTTAGGTATAATAAAGGTACTGGAGACGTTTTGAAAGAATACTAATGTGTATCAATACGCGTTAAACCATGATAATGTGTTTTAGTTGCATTTAATTAAACCGAACAAAAAAAAAAGAAACAACAACATAACATAATGCATTCTCCTGCATGTAAAATTTGCGTGTTCATATGGCCTTGCGGTGTACAAATGTGGCTACACTGCCTGAATTGAACTGAATATTGTTTAGCGGCTCATCAACACAGTTAGGTTATTTATGCGTGTGTATGTGTACATGTGTGTACGTGTTTGTACATGTGTGTACTTGTCTGTATGTGTGTGGTTACGGGTTGTGAGTGAGTGCGTGCGTATGTGTACATGTATATACGTGTGTGTACGTGCGCGTGTACGCGCGCGCGTGTGTGTGTGCGTGATTGCGTACGTGCGTGCGTACGTAGATGCATACATGTGTTTGTGTGTTTGCCCGTGCTTGTGTGATGCGTGCGTGCGTTTGTGTACATGTGTGTACGTGTGTGTACATGTGTGTACGTGTGTGTAAATATGGTTACTTGTCTGTACGTGTGTGTTTACGTGTTGTGAGTGCGTGTGTGCGTGTGTGTACATGTATGTACGTACGTGTGTGTACTTGTGCGTGTGTGTGCGCGCGTGGGTGTTTACGTGTGTTAACGTGTGTGTGTGTGTTTGTGTGTGTGCGTGTGTGCGTGCGTGCGTGGGTGCTTGCGTGCGTGCGACGCTGCGTGCGTGCGTGGGTGCGTGCGTGGGTGCGTGCGTGCGTGCGTGGGTGCGTGCGTGCGTGTGTGTGTGTCTGTGTCTGTGTCTGTGTGATTGTGTCTGTGTGTCTGTGTCTGTGTGTCTGTGTATGTGTCTGTGTGTTTGTACGTGTGCGTGAGTGTACGTCTGTGTACATGTGTGTACATGTGTGTACATGTGTGTACTTGTCTGTATGCGTGCGTTTGTGCACCTGTATAAACGTACGTGCGTGTACCTACATGTGTGTGTGTGTGTGTGTGTGTGTGTGTGTGTGTGTGTGTGTGTGTGTGTGTTACTATCTGACTGAGGACCTCTGTATGAAAACACACCAACCGTCAGAGGACTTCTCAAACGTCCGAGGACTTTTTACGGTTCCTCGGAAGAAAGCTAGTTTTGATTAGTTAAAAATCGTTATAGGTATCACGTGACAAATTTTCGGGGAAGACCTCGTTTGATAGGCGAAATGAGAAGTGTGTGTACAGGGTGAACACAGTTTACGCTTTCCGATAAACACACATTATTTCGGACTTTCGGTTTTAGAGAAGAAGTTTGTCTCGAGGTCATTTCCACTGAGGTGCCATTTCCAGCGAGGTAGGTTTCCATTAAAAGTCGTTTAAACAGTAGTTTTGAATAAATGATAGGATATATAATGCAGTATTGTTTTAATAAAACAAGAATTACAGTATAGACCTAGATTGATCATTTAATTTTAAATGCCAAGTGAATTGTGGGAGGGGTATTGAATTTAAAACACAGGAAATGTTTAAACTCTGAGTTTTAGACAGCAGTTTTGAGTATACGATAGGATATGTGTTTTCAATAAACTAGTATTACTATAGATTGATCTTTGAATTAAAAATTTAAATGCAAAGAGAGAACTTGAAGAATTTTGACATTTTCAGTTCAGATGCCGAGATGTTTATGAATTTATATGTGTGGATGAATTACGTGGTGTTTACTTTATTACAAATATATTGACAAATTCAAGCCAATTTTCACATTTTGATTGAACACAAATTATTTTAAGCCTTCAAACTTGAGTAGCAGAAGAATTTATTTCCTCAAAATTAATGACGATATCTGAGTACAACTAACGTTATACATATACTAATTTAATAATATTTAGGTAACTAACGCAATTGAACCTGCACTTATCTGCTCAAAGAACCTCATTGGTATAGCAATTTAAGGTACCTAAATCCATGGTCGGGAAACAAAAATTGTGACATTTAAGCACAAATGATAGTTTACATTGCAAATGACAGCCATTTCTGATAAAAAAAATCCGGAAAACATGGAAATATTTTTTATTTGTTGATGTATGAATCGATCTGGGATTACTTCTATCATATGCGCATTAAAATGCTGTTTTTAGCGATACATTTACTTTCTCTCATGTTTAAATTGTTGAGATCATTCGGGAAGTTTGGTTAAGTTAAGCATTGATAGAAATCACGATTATGATGATGCCAACAATTGGGTAGCAACAATCGTATATTATTATCGGTTATTTGAATAGTTTAGTTTATTTCATTCAGGACTGTTATTCATTCGATCTTTGGAGATCGCTGAGCACAATACTTATATTTAGTTATTGGTGGTACATTTTCAATTTCATTTGTTTTCTTAATTAATTTTCGATTTGGTTGTTCCACTACTCCGACCGATAGAAGGCTCTGGGTATTGTTTAACCACTCATAAGATATGTTGTCTTTTTACTTTTGGCTGTTACTTGTGATATGCAGGCTTCATATCCTGCTCCCAACTAAATTCCATTTTGTTTATTTTGCTCTTCGGGGCATAGTATTTTGTTAGATATTGGGACCATACACCACTGGACATGGGGGAGGAAAATCTCTATGTTCACAGCCTATGTATGCCATCTTCGGGATGGTTAAAATTATGTACTATGGATTTTATGAATATTGAGTTCTGCTCAACCCGGGGCTAGAGGGCGTGAGCGGTAGCTAGCATATTTCACTACCGTTCATGAACAGTCTCAATCAAACCGAGACTGCAATATTTTGTATGTGTCGTGTTCGGCCGTTTCCAAAGGTCCATTATCATACTCTTTTATTATAAATTTACGAGTTGCGTCAACTAGAATAGAAACGAGCACTATTATGATATCATGTTGGCTGTTGTAAATCTATACCATTTATTTCTTCGAAAACAAATCATATCAGTGATTCAATTTTAATGTTCCCCGATGAAACCGGAGGAATATAGTTTCGGCGCTGTCCATGGATACGTCCGTCCGTTCGTAAGTTACTCACTTTGTACGTGTCCACTCAATAACTTTCGCATGTATGAATGGATTTTAAACGGACACACAATCTGGACGTTTTCAGCAAATATTAAAGAAATACACGGCAATCTTGAAGTGTTTTGAATGGGAGTTTCGATTTATATATCCAGTATCTTTTTTACTTTGACCCTGGTAACGTTTAAATAAATGAAATTTAAGTATTCACTATTTCGTCTTATTATAATATAAGTTTTTATATATTTTTGAGGCAGTAATATAACAAATTAGAAACATGCAAAAAGAAATGACTTATTACTCAGGGTCCGACAAATCACATGCCCGGAGCCCGCGGGCTATCAAAAGTCGATGTCCGGACTACCATAAATTTCAATCGTGAGCCTGACGGGATACTACAAATTTCCTTTTGCAGTCCAGTCAAAACCATATTTTACCTCTAAAACACTGTTTTCACAGCTGATTAATCGAGATAAGATTAGAAAGTCACGCGCTAATAACCAAGTTAACGAGGTGTTAAAATAACATGAGCAATACATCGGCAGTCTTTTTGCAGGTCTCATTTATTTAGGGATCATCCTTGACCCCCTATGGAATAAACTGGGGGTCATTTTGTAAATATAGTGGTCACATTGTTTTGACATGCATTTTGATGAATAGACCATGTCAGATCTATAGATATGCATTATAAGTTGATTAGTAAACGTCTACTTGACCTTAGACTAGTGTTGGTAATCGGTTGAAAATTCATGATCGATTATCAGAAATTTCAACCAACCGATGATCGATCATTCATCGATTAAACATGGCTTCCATAAAAGACACAAGTTTAAGCCTTTTTCAGACTATAATGAAGAAAATTAGCACATTTCAAGTATGTTCTGGGCATTACATTATTGAATGAAACTGGCCAAGCATTTATTTTAAGTAAAAAACAAAACTCATTTTATTAGCTCGACTATTCGAAGAATAAGAGAGCTTATGTACAGTAATCACCCCGGGGTCGGCGTTGGTGTCGGCGTTGGCGTCGGCGTCCCACATCAAGGTTTGCGTGTAAGCTGTGTTTACAAGTCTATATCTCTTACATTTCTTATCCTAGCACAACCAAATTTGGCCATGGGTTTCCTTATATCATTATCTTAAGGGCTGCATAAGCAATTTTGGTTCCAGTAACCCATGGGCTCCCATGTAACCCAAATTATAATAGCCCATAAAATGTGTCCCATTTCACATCAAATTTTGCGTGTAAGCTGTGTTTACAAGTCTATATCTCTTACAATTCTTACCCTAGCACAACCAAAGTTAGCCATTAGCTTCCTTATAGCATTATCTTAAGGGCTGCTTAAGTAATTTTGGTTCCTGTAACCCCTGGGCTCCCATGGAACCCAAATTCTGATAGCCCTTAAAATGTGTCTGTTTCACATCAAATTTTGCGTGTAAGCTGTGTTAACAGGTCTATATCTCTTACATTTCTCGTCATAGCTGAACTAAATTTTGGAATTGGTTTCCTGATAGTATGTTGTAAAGGGTTGGATAAGTAATTTTGTCTTCTGCAAATTCTGGGCTCCCATGGAACCCAAATTGTGATGGCCCATACAATGTGCAATAAAGGCAGATCTAGGTTTGCATGTAAGCATGTAAGCATGTATATATCTATAATTTTGGTTTGGGATTTCTTATAGCATTATGCATCTTATTCATACTTCACCCATATTGGGGCATGGCTGCCTCCTCCCCCTCCCCCTCCCGCCCCCACTCCCACCCCCTCCAACTTTTTTTTTTTTTACATATTTCTGTGTTGTTTTAGTCAATTCTTACACATATATATATGTTGCCGCTCCCACAACCCCAACCCCCCACCCCCACCCTCACTTGGATTTTTTTAAATTTATTTTCTTACATATTTCTCTGTTGCTTTTGTCAATTCTTAAACATGGTGCTCCCTCCCCCCCCCCGCCTCCCCGCCACTCCCAACCACCCCCCCCCCCCCCCGCCCCCACCACACACTCGGAACTAGATATTGTTTTTTACATATTTCTGTGTTTTTTGGTCTATTCTTACACATATGTTGCTCCACCCAAACCCCCTGCTTCTCTCCCCCTCCCCCCCACCACACACACCACACACACACACTTGAAACTCATATTTTTTTTACATATTTCTGTGTTGTTTTGGTCAATTCTTACATAGCTTCTTACACATATATGTTGCCCTCCCCACCCCCTGCCTCTCCCCCATCCCTACTCAAAACTCGATTTTTTACATATTTTTTTACATATTTTTGTGTTGTTTTGGTGAATTCTTACATAGCTTCTTACACATATATGTTGCCCTCACCACCCCCACTCCCGCACCCCACACCCCACTCAAAACTCGATTTTTTTATTTATTTTTTTACATATTTCTGTGTAGTTTTGGTCCATTCTTACACATAGTTATGTTGTGCCCCCAACCCCACCCCACATTGTTGTAGCCTTGTTTTCTGATGGTATATACTAGCTATACATTTATTATTCTCTGAAAAATCGAATAGTCGGACTGCGCTGTTCTCCGACAGCTCTTGTTTTCTTGTATATTTTAGTACAAGAAAATGAAATAAGCCATCATTTTACAAGCAAGTAAAGCCGATCAGGAAAAATTGTAATCGATTAATCAGATCAAATGCGTAACTGATCGATGATCGATCAAAGCGATTAATAGGAACAGCACTACCTCTGACAAAACATCACATGTCAGATACATCACTAAAATGTCCCCTTTCATGTCAGATAGACATGCATTATTAGTTTAGACATTTTATTTGTTGTGTTTGAATTATTTGTATAAAGAACAAAGGAATGAAGGAGAAAGAAGTTAACCAACGTTGTTTCATTTTGGGTTCGTATGCATTTAGTGGCCGTATCATGATCATCTACGCGCTTTTATTAAATACAATACTTTGCTATTGTTAGCTCAACTGATCAGAGATCAGCAGAGCTTATGCCGTGTGCAGTGTCCGTCGTCTGTCCGAGGGCCATTTTAGTAGCCTGTGCAGAAGGAAAGGGTCATTTTCCAACAAGGGGCCTGGCCCCATGTTTTTTGTGCTCAAATGATAGCAAAGAGCTAGAAGACCATAACCCTAACAGTTTTAAAAAAAGGCCCCCTCTGTAGGCTGTCCAAGTTCATTAGACACAATTTGTCCACATACTTGGACAAAAAATAGAGGGTCTTTATCTGAATGAAGGGGCCATTTTCCTTCATTTATGGCCCCTTTAAACATGGCCCTTTAAACATAGCTCCTTGCTATATTCCGTTCGTCCGTCTATGTGTCCGTCCGTAATTTTTTTTGTAGCGACTACTCTTCTGAAACTACATGACATATTTTCACGAAACTTTACAGAAATGATGCCCATGAAGTCTAGTTGATCCCAATCTCATTAAAATCAGATCCAAAATATTCGCTCCACTACTTTCCGCTATTTAGATCTAGATGATCTGGACAACAGTTTCACTAATGCAAACGTTTGACGCGAAGCGTCGTTTATAAATAAGATTGTATGGGAGATTATACGTATTTCATTGATAAAGTATGTGATTTCATGTATATCATGTACATGCTAGTGCATTATTCCAAAATCAGTTTAAAAACGCAGCGATGTTCGAGTCACAATCCAGTGTCATTAGTTTTAGCGCTTTCAAAAGAACTAAGTTCAGGGTTATAAACTTTTGTCAGTGTTATATATCCTTACCAGTAGTGCTTAAACAATCAAATGGAAGACCCAATGTATGCTGCATGCTGTCTTTTTTAGCTGTACTAGCAAAAGGCCAAGAGGGCTTATGCGATCACTTTTCGTCCGTCCGTCCGTCTGGCCGCCTGTCTGTTAGCAATTTTATAAAATCGACATCTCCTCTGAAACCGCTTGAAGGAATTTAATGAAACTTCATCACAATGTTACTTGGGAGGGCCCCTCTCAGATTTGTGTTTTTCGCGGTCGCCAGTCATCCAAGATGGCCGCCATGGCTAAAACGAGGTCAAATTTAAGGAAATTTCAAAAGATATCTCCTCCGAAACCAGTTATTCTACTGAAATATCATATATATGTTCCTTGGATTGGCCTCTATCAAGTTTGTGTTTTTCGTAATTTGATCTTTACCAAACTTGCACAGATTGTTAATATCAATACAAGCTGGGCCAAGTTCGAAACCCAGTGGTATTGGAATAGTTACTCCATTCATTTCATCTATTAACAATAAACAAACTATTTTATTCATGGTAACCCATCAATTAAGGACATTATAATATGTTTGTGTTCTGACAAGAATAAACACAGTGCGCCCATATTAACACGTATTTCTTGTTGGGTCCTCTGACAGTAAACACTGTCTCAACTTCACTGTAACACACCAACCGAGGACCTCTTACTATTCTAAAGTCCTCTATTAACAATAAACACAATTTCTTCTTGGTAACACACCAATTAAGGACCTAATCTCTTGGTGTTCCGACAACAATAAACACTGTGCGCCTATTGTATCACATATTTCTTGTTGGGTCCTCTGACAGAAAACAAAGTGTCAACTTCACTGCAACACACCAACCGAGGACCTCTTACTATTCTAAGGTCCTCTATTAACAATAACCACAATTTCTTCATGGTAACAAACCAATTAAGAACGTCATCTCTAGTTGTTCTCAATTAAGGACCTTATCACATGGTGGTCCGACAACAATAAACACTGTGCGCCCATTATAACACTTATTTCTTGTTGGGTCCTCTGACAGTAAACACAGTGTAACACACCAACAGAGGACCTGTTACTATTCTAAGATCGTTTGTTTAACAATAAACACAAATTCTTCATGGTGATGCACCAATTAAGGACCTAATCTCTTGGTTTTCAGACAACAATAAACACAGTGCGCCCACTGTAACACATATTTCTTGTTGTGTCCTTTCACAGTCAACACAGTGTCAACTTCACTGTAACACACCAACCGAGGAACTAGTACTATTCTAAGGTCCTCTACTAACATTAACCACAATTTCTTCATGGTAACACACCAATAAAGGACCTAATCTCTTTGTGTTCCGACAACAGTGCGCCCACTGTTACACCTATTTCTTGTTGGGTCCTCTGACAGTAAACACAGTATCAACTTCACTGTTACACACCAACGGAGGACCTTACTATTCTAAGGTCATCTATTAACAATAAACACAAATTATTCATGGTAACCCATCAATTAAGGACATAATCCGTTGGTGTTCTGACAAGAATAAACACAGTGCGCCCATTTTAACACATATTTCTTCTTGAGTCCTCTGACAGTAAACACAGGCTCATCTTCACTGTAACACACCAACCGAGGACCTCTTACAATTCTAAGTTCCTCTATTAACAATAAACACAATTCCTTCTTGGTAACACACCAATTAAGGACGTCATCTCTAGGTGTTTCAACAACAACAAACACAGTGCGCCCACTGTAACACATATTTCTTGTTGGGACCTCTGACAGTAAACGCAGAGTCAACTTCACTGTAACACACCAACCGAGGACCTTACTATTCTAAGGTCCTCTATTAACAATAAACACAATTGCTTCTTGGTAACACACCAATTAAGGACCTAATCTCTTGGTGTTCCGAAAACAATAAACACTGTGCGCCCATGGTAACACATATTTCTTGTTGGGTCCTCTGACAGTAAACACAATGTCAACTTCACTGTTACACATCCACCGATGACCTCTTAATATTCTAATGTCCTCTATTAACAATAACCACACTTTTTTCATAGTAACACACCAATTAAGGACGTCATCTCTAGGTGTTCCGACAACAACAAACACAGTGCGCACACTGTAACACATATTTCTTGTTGGGTCCTCGGACAATAAACACAGTGTCAACTTCACTTTAACACACCAACTGAGGACCTTACTATTCTAAAGTCATCTATTAACAATAAACACAATTTCTTCTTGGTAACACACCAATTAAAGACCTAATCTCTTGGTGTTCCGACAACAATAAACACTGTGCGCCTATTGTATCACATATTTCTTGTTGGGTCCTCTGACAGAAAACAAAGTGTCAACTTCACTGCAACACACCAACCGAGGACCTCTTACTATTCTAAGGTCCCCTATTAACAATAACCACAATTTCTTCATGGTAACAAACCAATTAAGAACGTCATCTCTAGTTGTTCTCAATTAAGGACCTTATCACATGGTGGTCCGACAACAATAAACACTGTGCGCCCATTGTAACACTTATTTCTTGTTGGGTCCTCTGACAGTAAACACAGTGTAACACACCAACAGAGGACCTGTTACTATTCTAAGATCGTTTTTTTAACAATAAACACAAATTCTTCATGGTGATGCACCAATTAAGGAACTAATCTCTTGGTTTTCAGACAACAATAAACACAGTGCGCCCACTGTAACACATATTTCTTGTTGTGTCCTTTCACAGTCAACACAGTGTCAACTTCACTGTAACACACCAACCGAGGACCTAGTACTATTCTAAGGTCCTCTACTAACAATAACCACAATTTCTTCATGGTAACACACCAATAAAGGACCTAATCGCTTTGTGTTCCGACAACAGTGCGCCCACTGTTACACATATTTCTTGTTGGGTCCTCTGACAGTAAACACAGTATCAACTTCACTGTTACACACCAACGGAGGACCTTACTATTCTTAGGTCATCTATTAACAATAAACACAAATTATTCATGGTAACCCATCAATTGAGGACATAATCCGTTGGTGTTCTGACAAGAATAAACACAGTGCGCCCATTTTAACACATATTTCTTCTTGAGTCCTCTGACAGTAAACACAGGCTCATCTTCACTGTAACACACCAACCGAGGACCTCTTACAATTCTAAGGTCCTCTATTAACAATAAACACAATTTCTTCTCGGTAACACACCAATTAAGGACGTCATCTCTAGGTGTTTCAACAACAACAAACACAGTGCGCCCACTGTAACACATATTTCTTGTTGGGACCTCTGACAGTAAACGCAGAGTCAACTTCACTGTAACACACCAACCGAGGACCTTACTATTCTAAGGTCCTCTATTAACAATAAACACAATTGCTTCTTGGTAACACACCAATTAAGGACCTAATCTCTTGGTGTTCCGAAAACAATAAACACTGTGCGCCCATGGTAACACATATTTCTTGTTGGGTCCTCTGACAGTAAACACAATGTCAACTTCACTGTTACACATCCACCGGGGACCTCTTACTATTCTAATGTTCTCTATTAACAATAACCACACTTTTTTCATAGTAACACACCAATTAAGGACGTCATCTCTAGGTGTTCCGACAACAACAAACACAGTGCGCCCACTGTAACACATATTTCGTGTTGGGTCCTCTGACAATAAACACAGTGTCAACTTCACTGTAACACACCAACCGAGGACCTTACTATTCTAAAGTCATATATTAACAATAAACACAATTTCTTCTTGGTAACACATTAATTAAGGACCTAATCTCTTGGTGTTCCGAAAACAATAAACACAGTGCGCCGGGCCCCACTGTAACGCATATTTCTTGTTGGGTCCTCTGACAGTAAAGACAGTGTCAACTTCACTGTAACACACCAACCGAGGACCTCTTACTATTCTAATGTCCTCTATTAACAATAAACACAATTACTTAATGGTAACACACCAATTAAGGACCTTATCTCATGGTGGTCCGACAACAATAAACACTGTGCGCCCATTGCAACCCTTATTTCTTGTTGGGTCCTCTGTCAGTAAACACAGTGTCAATTTCACTGTAACACACCCGTCGAGGACCTCTTACTATTCTAAGGTCCTCTATTAACAATAACCACAATTTCTTCATAGTAACACACCACTTAAGGACGTCATATTTAGGTGTTCCGACAACAACAAACACAGTGCGCCCAAATTAACGCATATTTCTTCTTGGGTCCTATGACAGTAAACACAGTCTCATCGTCTTTATGGTAATACACCAATTAAGAACGTCATCTCTAGGTGTTCCGACAAAAACAAACACAGTTCGCCCTTTGTAACACATATTTCTTGTTGGGTCCTCTGACAGTAAACACAGTATCAACTTCACTGTAACACACCAACCGAGGACCTTACTAATCTTAAATCATCGTTTAACAATAAACACAATTTATTCATGGTAACCCATCAATTAAGGACATAATCTGTTGGTGTTATGACAAGAATAAACAGTGCGCCCATTTTAACGCATATTTCTTCTTGGGTCCTTTGACAGTAAACGCAGTCTCATCTTCACTGTAACACCAACCGGGGACCTCTTACTGTTCTAAGGTCCTCTATTAACAATAAACACAATTTCTTCTTGGTAACACACCAATTAAGGACCTAATCTCTTGGTGTTGCGACAACAATAAACATTGTGCGCCAATGGTAACACATATTTCTTGTTGGTTCCTCCGACAGTAAAGATAGTGTCAACTTCACCGTAACACACCAACCGAGGACCTCTTACTATTCTAAGGTCCTCTATTAACAATAACCACAATTTCTTCATGGTAACACACTAATTAAGGACGTCATATCTAGGTGTTTCAACAACAACAAACACAGTGCGCCCACTGTAACACATATTTCTTGTTGGGTCCTCTGACAGTAAACACAGAGTCAACTTCACGGTAACACACCAACCGAGGACCTTACTATTCTAAGGTCCTCTATTAACAATAAACACAATTTCTTCTTGGTAACACACCAATTAAGGACCTAATGTCTTGGTGTTCCGACAGCAATAAACACAGTGCGCCGGGCCCCACTGTAACATATTTCTTGTTGGGTCCTCTGACAGTAAACACAGTGTAACACACCAACAGAGGACCTGTTACTATTCTAAGATCATTTTTTAACAATAAACACTGTTTCTTCATGGTGACGCACCAATTAGGGACCTAATCTCTTGGTTTTCAGACAACAATAAACACAGTGCGCCCACTGTAACAAATATTTCTTAGTTTGTCCTTTCACAATCAACACAGTGTAAACTTCACTGTAACACACCAACCGAGGACCTAGTACTATTCTAAGGTCCTCTACTAACAATAACCACAATTTCTTCATGGTAACACACCAATTAAGGACATAATCTCTTTGTGTTTCGACAACAATAAAGACAGTGAGCCCACTGTAACATATTTCTTGTTGGGTCCTCTGACAGTAAACACAGTGTCAGTTTCACTGTTAAACACCAACCGAGGACCTCTTACTATTCTAAAGTCTTCTATTAACAATAAACACAATTTCTTCTTGGTAACACACCAATTAAGGACCTAATCTTTTGGTGTTGCGACAACAATAAACATTGTGCGCCAATGGTAACACATATTTCTTGTTGGTTCCTCCGACAGTAAAGATAGTGTCAACTTCACTGTAACACACCAACCGAGGACCTCTTACTATTCTAAGGTCCTCTATTAACAATAACCACAATTTCTTCATGGTAACACACCAATTAAGGACGTCATCTATAGGTGTTTCAACAACAACAAACACTGTGCGCCCACTGTAACACATATTTCTTGTTGGGACCTCTGACAGTAAACGCAGAGTCAACTTCACTGTAACACACCAACCGAGGACCTTACTATTCTAAGGTCCTCTATTAACAATAAACACAATTTCTTCTTGGTAACACACCAATTAAGGACCTAATGTCTTGGTGTTCCGACAGCAATAAACACAGTGCGCCGGGCCCCACTGTAACATATTTCTTGTTGGGTCCTCTGACAGTAAACACAGTGTAACACACCAACAGAGGACCTGTTACTATTCTAATATCATTTTTTAACAATATTTCTTCATGGTGACGCACCAATTAAGGACCTAATCTCTTGGTTTTCAGACAACAATAAACACAGTGCGCCCACTGTAACAACTATTTCTTAGTGTGTCCTTTCACAATCAACACAGTGTAAACTTCACTGTAACACACCAACCGAGGACCTAGTACTATTCTAAGGTCCTCTACTAACAATAACCACAATTTCTTCATGGTAACACACCAATTAAGGACCTAAACTCTTTGTGTTTCGACAACAATAAAGACAGTGAGCCCACTGTAACATATTTCTTGTTGGGTCCTCTGACAGTAAAAACCGTCAGTTTCACTGCAAAACACCAACCGAGGACCTTATTATTCTTAGGTCATCTATTAACAATAAAAACAATTTATTCATGGCAACCCATCAAATAAGGACATAATCTGTTGCTGTTCTGACAAAAATAAACACAGTGCGTCCATTTTAACACATATTTCTTCTTGGGTCCTCTGACAGTAAACACAGTCTCATCTTCACTGTAACACACTAACCGAGGACCTCTTACTATTCTACGGTCCTCTATAAACAATAAACACAATTTCTTCTTGGTAACACACCAATTAAGGACCTAATCTCTTGGTGTTCCGACAACAATAACCACTGTGCGCCCATGGTAACACATATTTCTTGTTGGGTCCTCTGACAGTAAAGACAGACAGTGTCAACTTCACTGTAACACACCAACCGAGGACCTTTTATTATTCTAAGATACTCTATTAACAATAACCACAATTTCTTCATGGTAACACACCAATTAAGGACTTCATCTCTATGTGTTCCGACAACAACAAACACAGTGCGCCCACTGTAACATATTTCTTGTTGGGTCCTCTGACAGTAAACACAGTGTCAACTTTACTGTAACACACCAACCGAGGACCGAGGACCTTACTATTCTAAGGTCCTCTATTAACAATAAACACAATTTCTTCTAGGTAACACACCAATTAAGGACCTAATCTTTTGGTGTTTCGACAACAATAAACACAGTACGCCGGGCCCCATTGTAACACATATTTCTTGTTAGGTCCACTGACAGTAAACACAGTCTCAACTTCACTGTAACACACCAACCGAGGACCTCTTACTATTCTTAGGTCCTCTATTAACAATAAACACAATTACTTAATGGTAACACACCAATTAAGGACCTTATTGCATGGTGGTCCGACAATAATAAACACTGTGCGCCCATTGTAACACTTATTTCTTGTTGGGTCCTCTGACAGTAAACACAGTGTCAACTTCACTGTAACACACCAACAGAGGACCTGTTACTATTCTAAGATCCTTTTTTAACAAAAAACACAATTGCTTCATGGTGACGCACCAATTAATGACCTAATCTCTAGGTTTTCAGATAACAATAAACACAGTAAGCCCACTGTAACAAATATTTCTTGGTGTGTCCTTTCACAGTCAACGCAGTGTCAACCTCACTGTAACACACCAACCGAGGACATAGTACTATTCTAAGGTCCTCTACTAACAATAACCACAATTTCTTCATGGTAACGCACCAATTAAGGACCTAATCTCTTTGTGTTCCGACAACAATAAAGACAGTGCGCCCACTGTAACATATTTCTTGTGGGGTCCTCTGACATTAAACACATTGTCAACTTCACTGTTACACACCAACCGAGGACCTTACTATTCTTATGTCATCTATTAACAATAAACACAATTTATTCATGGTAAACATCAATTAAGGACATAATCTGTTGGTGTTCTGACAAGAATAAACACAGTGCGCCCATTTTAACACATATTTCTTCTTGGGTCCTCTGACAGTAAACACAGTCTCATCTTCACTGTAACATACCAATCGAGGACCTCTTACTATTCTAAGGTCCTCTATTAACAATAAACACAATTTCTTTTTGGTAACACACCTGTTAAGGACCTAATCTCTTGGTTTTCCGACAACAATAAACACTGTGCGCCCATGGGAACACATATTTCTTCTTGGGTCCTCTGACAGTAAAGACAGTGTCAATTTCACTGTAACACACCAACCGAGGACCTCCTACTATTCTAAGGTCCTCTATTAACAATAACCACAATTTCTTCATGGTAACACACCAATTAAGGACGTCATCTCTAGGTGTTCCGACAACAACAAACACTGTGCGCCCACTGTAACACATATTTCTTCTTGGGTCCTCTGACAGTAAACACAGTCTCATCTTCACTGTAACATACCAATCGAGGACCTCTTACTATTCTAAGGTCCTCTATTAACAATAAACACAATTTCTTTTTGGTAACACACCTGTTAAGGACCTAATCTCTTGGTTTTCCGACAACAATAAACACTGTGCGCCCATGGGAACACATATTTCTTCTTGGGTCCTCTGACAGTAAAGACAGTGTCAATTTCACTGTAACACACCAACCGAGGACCTCCTACTATTCTAAGGTCCTCTATTAACAATAACCACAATTTCTTCATGGTAACACACCAATTAAGGACGTCATCTCTAGGTGTTCCGACAACAACAAACACTGTGCGCCCACTGTAACACATATTTCTTCTTGGGTCCTCTGACAGTAAACACAGGGTCAACTTCACTGTAACACACCAACCGAGGACCTTACTATTCTAATGTCCTCTATTAACAATAAACACAATTTCTTCTTGGTAACACACCAATTAAGGACCTAATCTCTTGGTGTTCCGACAACAATAAACACAGTTCGCCGAGCCCCATTGTAACACATATTTCTTGTTGGGTCCTCTGACAGTAAAGACAGTGTAAACTTCACTGTTACACACCAACCGGGGACCTCTTACTATTCTAATGTCCTCTATTAACAATAAACACAATTACGTAATGGTAACACACCAATTAAGGACCTTATCACATGGTGGTCCGACAACAATAAACACTGAGCGCCCATTGCAATACTTATTTCTTGTTGGGTCCTCTGACAGTAAACACAGTGTCAGCTTCACTGTAACACACCAACAGAGGACCTGTTACTATTCTAAGATCCTTTTTTAACAATAAACACAATTTCATCAAGGTGACGCACCAATTTATGACCTAATCTCTTGGTTTTCAGACAACAATGAACACAATGGGCCCACTGTAACAAATATATTTTGTTGTGTCCTTTCACAGTCAACACAGTGTCAACTTCACTGTAACACACCAACTGAGGACCTGGTACTATTCTAAGGTCCTCTACTAACAATAACCACAATTTCTTCATGAATACACATCAGTTAAGGACCTAATTTCTTTTTGTTCCGACAACAATAAAGACAGTGCGCCCACTGTAACACATATTTCTTGTTGGGTCCTCTGAACGTAGACGCAGTTTCAACTTACTGTAACACACCAACGGAGGACTTCTGACTATTCTAAGGTCATATATTAACAATAAACACAATTACCGGTGCGCAGTGTTGCAGTTATACAGGTTAACACACCAATTAAGGACAGAGCCATTGCTTGACGTTCCAAAACTCATGTCATAACAGCGGTGCCTAAAGTGACTGATTATCTTAACATCATCTACGCGCCACAACACCAATATCATTTACCAATTTATATTCATAAAAAAGTAGTTACAGGGCAACGTAATTGTTCATGATGTTCTCTGAAATATTGGAAATTTAAAACTCATCTCAAATCCTGATTCCGCATCTGCCCTAAGTCGTAAGAATGCCATGAATGAATTGAATTGGGTTTTAAGGCGCACCAACATATAAACGGTTATATGGCGCCTAACAGGAATGAACATGTCAGGCTCGTACTCCATTCACATCAAGATAAAATACAGAGAATGGGCATAGTACCGTCTTACATGCAGAACTGTAGAGTTGCTGCAAATTATATTGTAGATACTCCATTTACGATAGAGCCACGGTTCCACGTTTGCATGCAGTATGGCATGATAAAGACCACGAAAGAACATGATCAAAATGACAAAATGAATATGAATGGTGGTGGGGTGGGTGCGTGTCATACCCCTCTGCATGTGACAGTGTGTTTGTGAGATTGCAGTGATTGTATTCTACTCCGGATACCACACGAAGGAAACATGCACTAAACATACTTATTTTAAATAGTTGACCACCTGTGACATGTACATATGTCTATGATTACACTCACAATCCAGCATACAAGTCAACGTCCACACTATTTTCGCGCTATTAAAATTGATAATTTATCAGTAACTTAGCATGTAATCGGACATCTTGACATCAATATGTCATTTACGATCTCATTTGTCGATTTATCTCGGCGTGACCCAGTAGACGTGAAACCCCGAAGGACCCATGTTCAAGCCCCATCGGCGCCACATATTCGTCGTTGCGTTCTTGGTCAGGGACGTACACCGGGGTGTCTCGTGCATTGGGAGTCTATTTTCCGAAAAAGAACCACAGGAAGCCAGCTTTAATAAGTTTGGACAGAAATCAAAGTTGGTTTATTACGTCTCTGGTGCAGGGTAGATTCCCGAATTCGATCTATTATGTCTCCATATATAGGGCGGCTTAAAAACGTTGTTTATATAGATCTGTATATATACAAAAAAGGAGGGTATCTTCTCCACCTGAAAGTGAAGACTAACAATATATGGCAGTAGCGTCCTATTCTGGAACTATTCAAACACCCCAGCATGCGGTTGTCCTTATATGAACTTCGCTATTGACATTTACCATCCAGCATTCAATCTACATATTTTTTTCTGTTATGGTATCCACCGCCGAATACCTCCCCCTCCCCCCGCCGAATACCCCCACCCTCACTCCCCAACTCACACACCAACTACACGTTCGCAACTCGAGGCTCTGATTACATCCCTGCATAGTCATTTTGTACTAATTTCACTATTTTACTATTTAAATTTGTTTTTCACTTTACATATTATTTTGTTTGTTTTACCTTTAATCTTGTAATATATATAATAGCGCAATACATTTATTCTATTCTATTCTACACCTTCACCGTCATGGTCACGTGCTTATCAACACTACTGACGTGTAAAATTCAGCTCATATTTTCCGCAAAATGTGTTGTTTTCTTTTGCCTTCTTCATTTTAAGAACATATAACAGCAGCAAATTAATCAATAAAACATTTTTGAGACAAAAGTGTCTTTAACTCAGAGTTATGTGCAAAACGTGCTTAAAATTAATGACATTTCAAGACAAGAGTAGTTTTTCCCTGGATTTTTATGCATGGCTTATCTGCATTAAGGTATTAGGTTGACATGAAAAATAAATTGGAAACCGATTATCGAAGGAGGGTTGCTGGACTAGTTACTCAGGTTTTTTTTGTACAAGTTTAAAAGACAGTGAATGAGCTTGCCGAAAAAAAATAACGGTAATAGCAACACACACTGACGCCGGGTCGAATAGACTAACATGCCTTTTTGCGAAAACCTAATTCATAATTGATGTGAGAACTACTTTTTGACACCACTATGTTTATTTCCCCATATAATATATGATATTACTGATTTTCTAATTACAATTGAATATAACCTGCGGGCTGCACTGCATATATTGCAAAACTGGTGCTTAGAAAACGGCATGGTATTAAACACTGAAAAAAGTCCTATTGACTACAACACCTCAGAAGTGCGTAATACTAAAACACTCACCTATGTCTTTATACTGCAATAACATTAATATTCAATTGTGTTATTACACTCTCACACCGCATGTTATGTAATAAAAGATATTACATCATACAGAAGGGCGGATGGGAGAGAACAAACTATAGTTATCTGCCTAAATGCAAATCCTCAAGTGATCAGAACAGTGTGTGTGTGTGTGTGTGTGTGTGTAGTTCTAAGGTTTAAAGTCCGTCCGCCAACGAACACGTCGAGGTAAACCTGACGCGATGGGCACAATAGAGTCTGGAATTTTAAAGATGTAATTTTGAATTTTGAAGTTTACATAGACCTTGCCAACAGGTCTGTTTAATGTCTGAATATGTGCCAAAAACGGTGTCAACATCAGCGGTTAATTCAACCTAATTTCGTGTGTAAGTGATCAGAACAATAGCCCGCACCGGTATATAAAATTATACCCACGAAACGCGCCAAAAGAAAATACTCAAACCTTGTAACCGAGCTCAAATAGAATGACGATATCATTACTTACATGCTGTTCCGATACGAGAATAATTTCATTCTCTTAACACTCACCCTTCTCACAGGAGTAACACGACAACAACACTTAAGTAATTAATGTATATTTATTATTTTTATGGTATAAGCCATTGGACGACCGACTAACTGACATTATTAACATTAATTAATAGGAAACACTTCACCTTCAAATTATAATACGATACATAATAAACTACACCTATGTATAACTACACCTATAAACTATAAGCGTTTATTTATCCTCGCTATATTGCACTAAGCATTTTAGCGAGCAGACCTCGGTTTAAAGTCTCATCCGAAGGACTGATAAACTATATCAATCTCTCACCACAGACTTGCGACGGACTAGTATTTGCCAAACTGAACCCAGATTTAATTAAGCGAGCTATTCAGTACAATATGAATCAAACGCAATACTTCCCCACCACTGAATAAACAAGGGAGATACTAGTTTATGCCTACTTTATATCATACAACCAATACAGTTTTTTCTTAGGATTTCGAGCCTATTGTATTATGGGGTTGGGGGATGGGATGGGGAGAATTTCTATTGGCAACAGTAAATCACTGTTAGCCATGCAATTTCATGAGAACATTGTGATATTCAATTTTGATTCAGATTATGAGGCCCACCCAATAAAGCCTTTTTGTGTGCAGTCAAATATAAACACACAACAGAAAGTTGTTCATTTAATGCTTTGCTATCATTTTTCATTTTTGTTCTAGAAACAATAAAGACATATCAGACTAGTTTTGTATTTAAACTAGCTAAATTATGAATATGCTTTTCTAAATTACAAAGTTGTGTTTAGCTTTTCTTACCCAAGACAATATCTAATATAGCAATGTAACACAAAGAAAAAACTACAAGCGGACCTCTATTTATATACCTGAGTTGATCGGTCAGGGAGCATGCAGTCAGTAAATAAACAAGATTCCCATGCTTTTTCAATGACCAAGTAGCGATGGGAAATATGTCTTAAAGACACATTTCCCAGCTGATTGTAGTCGTTGAAAAGTCATGGATAGCATGCTTTTTAACTGCTTACTTCTCGCTGACTGATTACCACAGAGACATTATATTGAGGCCCCATCACAGTTTTTTCTTTTCATTTACTATTACCTTAGTTTTTGATATAAAATATATTGTAACTAAAAACACTAGATTGTTTATTATGGGGGAGCATATAGTCGCAGCTTTTTCCGTCCGTCCGTGTGTGCGTCCGTACGTCACACTTTTTGTCCGGAGCATAACTCAAAAAGTATGCTTGATTAAAATTTGTGTGAATGATTAGGACAATGAGACGGAGTGCAGTTAATAGGAACCATAACTCTAGCTTCACTACCTTTTTAATTATCTCCCTTTTTTGAAAAATCTTATCCGAAGCATAATAGAGTTCCATACGGATTCATTTAGAATAAGGAAGCACTCACACTAAACATTACTTTTTTCTGTGTAACTTTCGGGATGCATCCATCGGTTCTACAGATTCTCTTGTTGTTATTATTAATATCAGAAAACAAACAACAACACACAAACTGGAAGTGATAATTTTACTGCACCATATATTAATATTAGTTCCACCTATGGCCCATATGAGGTTGTCCATACGGATTTGGTAACCACTGTCTACAATTGTATTTTTGCAGAAGATTTTTTAAGATTTGTTGAATGAAACTGACAAGCCCCATTGCGGGGGCATTTATGACCTCAGGTGCACCATTCGAACACACATATAATGATGCTTCACATAAACTTGGGGTCGTCCGTGGTCGAGTGGTCTCAGACTTGAAATCACATGTCCCTCACCGCTGTGGGTTCGATTCCCCATGGGGCCAGGACTGTTTAGTATGTGAGTATCAAGCTATCCAGCTTGCTTGCGGAACGTCGGTGGTTGTACTCAGGTGCGCGCCCTTGCACGAAAAGATGCCCAGGTTTGCACCTGGGGTCTTCCCCCACCAATAAAAAGCTGGAATATCACCAAATGACCTTAGCTGTTGGTGTAACTATAACATCCAGTTTAATGAATTCATATAAGATTTGGTTGAATTCCGAATTGAATTGAATGTTGTTTAACGGCATATCATCACAGTATAGGTTATTTAGAGCCGCCCCAGAGAGAGGGGAAGGATACATAGAAATCCGGGAACCTGCCCTACTCTTATTATCGAATAGATTCCTATGGTTCTTTAACGTGGTCGGAGGATAGACCGATACACGGGACCGCTCGGTTTACGTCCCCATCCGACGGACGAGGCTAAGGTAAAGTTCCGACAAGTGGTTTCTGAGAAAAAGTCGTCAGAAACAAAAGATAACGACGACGACGTTTGACGGACAGACAACGGACGGACGACGGACGAAGAGTGATACCAAAACATCACATTGAGCCTTCGGCTCAGGTGATCAAAAACACTGACAGATGACAACGATTTTTGAATTTTGAAGTCCCGATGAGTTTCCTGCATTTGAGATTTACTAAAACATGGCAGAGAAGTAACTGATATTAATAGAGTATATTGTGCTAAAAATACAAAAACTATTAATTGTTAACACGGGTCTTTTTTAAGAAAGTCCATCTATACATAGTTGTTTTAACATATATACAAGTGCACATAAAATGCAAAACGGTTATCATTTTTACTACATTATTATACACTCTTTATGGGACAGGCCTCATCCTTTGACAAAAAACTAATAATCTCAATTTCCTTGTGCAAATGTATTTCTAACTGCGCTTTACAGTTACCTATAGAAATTCTCTCCCCCCCCCCCCCTCCCCCCCCCCCCCCCACCAAATACAATAGGCTCGAAATGTGTCTTTAAGGTTCCTCACAACTGCCCAAAATGAAAAAAAAGTAAATTTAGTTGTATATGTGATTTTGTTGGAATTTGTGCATGTTTTGCATATCATTTTAAGCGTCTTCGAACCAAGATTTTGAAAATAATAATGTTTTTGCAAAAACAAATTTATTATTATTAATATTTTGTAAAAATGGAACCGTAATTTGGGCATCATACGACGGAATCTCAAGTTCTTTTTATTTTACGGCTTTGGAAAAAATAATTAAGAAGAAGTCAACTTCAATGTCTACCTCAGGCAGTGCCTTTTGAATTTTGTCAAAATTTAATGTCACAATACCCATAATTTATAAAAAACAAACAAACTATATTTTCAAATATATTTACAATTTGGGCCTATTTTTACCATTGTCATTTATATCTTCACGTGCATGCTTGCACGGGATATTATGGAGGTTTGACAGCTGGATATGAGTACGGTTTTATGAATGTTTCATGCTGATCGGGAGGCGATCGCATAAGCAACCAGCTTTAGCTAGGTGAAACAATCATATAGCTACCTTTTGTCAAATGCTGTATAAAAATCGTCCATATCCAGAAGAAAATTGCAATATTATCATCTTTTTCGCGATTTCGGAAGTGCCAAATAACATACACCGGAAATTATAACCGAAAAAGTAGGTCCCACGTTGCAAATGTGAAAATATTAAAGGATGTAGTAACTGTGTAATATTTATACAAAATTAGTATGCGTATGATCTAAAATAAACACGGAAATAGAAAACTTTATTAAATTTGAAAAAAAAACTCCCCATCTTACTCGATGAGTTTGAGAAGACTATTTCTGGCGTAAGAATACCATTTCGCCAAAACAGAGTGAATCCAGAAAATTATTATAAACGAAAGTCGGCGAACCCATAAATAACGCGACATCTTATGTCCGATCATAGAACAGTATTGACGGTAAGGTTAAATATAACAAGGATGATATATTGTATGTTCATCTTATCTTTTACTAGAAACTTCACTTAAACGGGTGTATTTGGTTAATATGCATCTCCACTGTCTAGGGCAAAAAATGGCGACATGCAGTTCAACACGAGGTCACTTTCGAGGTCAAAATACGTAACGTTATATTAGCTGGCATGGAATTTTCGGCTTGGCACAGCCTTCAGTATATCAAAACAGAATTATTTTCATTATGAATTTTCATTTATTTCTCATTTTGAAGTAACTTAAGATTCCGTCGTATTATGCCCAAATTACGGTTACATTTTCACAAAATATTAATAATAATAAAAAAATTGTGCAAAAACATTATTATTTTCAAAATCTTGGTTCGAAGACGCTTAAGATGATATGCAAAACATGTACAAACTCCAACAAAAACACATAAAAAAACTAAATTTACTCTTTTTTTTCATTTTCGGCAGTTGAGAGGAACCTTAAGCAACTTTAAATGGTGATAAATTAAACATAACGTTTCAATAATCAATGGAACCAATTCAACCCGGACAACATCAATATCCTGAAATGTCTTCAAATCCATAATATATAAGTTACTGCAACACGATTTACTAAGAAATCTAAATTTGAACGTATTAATTGGTCAGTCATCCAACGCTGAATGGCAAAAAAAATAACGTTCTACACGCCTGCGCCCCCTGTGAGAAACACTCACATCAAGAGAAATTAATTATCGTCTAATTCGCTTCTCTCAAACAACAATAATTACATTTGTCTTTGACCTTATTGAAACATCTGCC